>AWOL01S0010155.1:154302-175539 GCA_000715115.1 Nicotiana otophora
GGGGTTGCTCATGTGGCGAGACAAGGTGGGAATATTATTATGCGCGTGCGACGAGACAAGACGGGAAATTTACTTTATTATTGCGCATGTGGCGAGACAAGGTGGGCTATGTCAGAAGTTTAATTGTGATGACTTGTGATGGCCTGGGGGCATTGTTATTGTTACATATTTACTTTGGGACTATGAGGCGGTACCTCGGGAGATCCCCACTGTCTTGCATATTTAATTTTGGGACTACGAGACAGTACTTCGGGAGATCCCCTGTTGAGCATTTACTTTTGGGACTACGAGACGACATCTCGGGTGTGCCCTTTGTTGACATCTCTCTAGGATTGCACTTGTCTTTGGTTATTTTGTATTTTCGTGATTGGTAAATCCTTGTGATCTGCCGTGATGTATTATTTGATTTTACTAGGTGTTTGTATTCCTTGTTGTATTATGTTGGCTTGGGCTTTTTAGTACTAGAATATGAAGATTTATATTCCTGGTTTTTACTGATTTTCGATGGTTGAGTTATTTTAAATAAAAGAAGTAATTATTATGTTTTAAATTAATAACTTTTACGTCCAAATCAATAGATTATTTGATGTTTTATTTGAATTGAAATGTCATTTTCCTTCACTCAAACTACTTCTAAAATAAACTCATTTCCTTGTCGAATTCTTACTTGATTTAAAAATTTCAACCTTACTTTATGTAATGACCCGGCCGGTCGTTTCGGGAGTTATAGCCCCGTTTTTCCCATTTCTATTTCCTTTATGCTCTTAAGATATATTATAATATACCGGGTTAGTTGGTTCGGGTCCGAAATAGGACACTTAGTCTCTTATTTAGAACCTTAAGTTGGAAAAGTCAACCAGATAGTTCCGTTAGCTCCGTTAGGTGAATTTGGACATAGGAGTGCGTCCGAAATGTGATTTGAGGTTCGCGGTAGAATTAGGCTTGAATTGGCGAAATTAAAAATTTGGCGATTTTGGTCGGCAGTGGAAAATTTGATATCGGGGTCGGAATAGAATTTCGAAAGTTGGAGTAGGTTCGTAGTATCATTTGTGACGTGTGTGCAAAATTTGAGGACATTCGGACGTGGTTTGGTTGGTTTCGGCATCGGTTGCCGAATGTGAAAATTTAGAAGTTCTTAGGCTTGAATCCGAGGGTAATTTGGTGTTTGGGTGTTGTTTTGAGTGTTTCGAAGGTTCGACTAAGTTAGTATGTTGATATATAACTTGTTGGTAGTTTTGGTTGAGGTTCCGAGAGCCTCGGGGTGATTCCGGGTGGTTAGCGGATTTGTCGAAGTTCGAATTTGCAACTGAACCTGCTGCTTCTGCTATTTCCGCACCTGCGAAAGGATGAGTCGCAGGTGCGAGGTCGCTGGTGCGCAAAAGGGGGTTCGCAGGTGCGGACAATGCTGGGCTACGCAGGATGCGCAGGTGAGAGAAGGCTATCGCATTTGCGAGCCCGCAGGTGTGATATTTGGGGCGCAGATGCGGAAGGAAGGAAGAAGGCTGGCATCACAGATGCGACGCACCACTCGCAGGTGCGACGGGTTTGCCGCAGACGCGGAGTCTGGGCAGATAAGTGAGTTGTGCAGGTGCGGCTCCTTGGACCGCAGGTGCGGTCGTGCGGGTGCGAGTATAAGGCTGCAGGTGCGAGAAGCCTAGGTAGATGGTACATATTGCACACTTCGCGAATTTTGGTGCATTCTTCACCATTTCTATTCGGTTTTGGAGCTTTTGGGAGAGATTTGAAGAGGGAATCAAGGGGGTTTTCATTGAGGTAAGTTACTTGAGCCCTAATACTCGTACATATATATGGTGTTTTCCCGTTGTTTAAACATGTAATTAGTGAAAATGAGGGGTTAGGGCTTGGGATTTTTGGAGGAGTAATTTAAGGATTTGAAGGACCAAACGATGTTAGATTTGTATGAATTTGGTACGGTTATACTCGTGAGTGAGTGGGCTATCTAGTTTTGTAAAGTTTGTCAAATTTTGAGACATGGGCCCGGGGGTCGGGGTTGAGCCAATTTCGGGGTTTGGTCAAATGTTATAACTTTGCTTGTGGAATTCATTCCATTAGTGCATATTGATGGTATTGTACTAATTGTGAATAAATTCAGAGCATTAGGAGGCCGAGTCCAGAGTCAAGAGCATTGCGGGGTATAGATTTGAACAGTTTGAGGTAAGTAACGATTGTAAATCTAGTCCTGAGGGTATGAAACCCTGGATTTTGTATCATTCTACTAGTTTTAAGTGACACACATGCTAGGTGATGGGCGTATGGGTGTGCACTATTGGGGATTGCGACTTGGTCCGTCCCGTAGCAATTGTAAAGTTGTATATTTTGCTTAAACTATATGATACTTATGTATTTTAGAAAGAGATTCTGTAAATTGGGCTGAGCGCCATGTTTGGGCCTTGTGCCAGTGCTGTTTGGACCCTTAGGGGCCTTTCCTTACTATCCTCTCACTGTTTTCAATTGAAAGTCTATACTCAGTCCTGATTAAACTTGTTTACTGCATAACTCAGTTTTATGACTCTATTTTGATGCATATAAATGTTGTTTTGGGTAGAATGCTTGGTTTTACTGAAATGCACGAGTGGCTTGAGAGGTTTATGACTGAGTGAGGCCGAGGGCCTGATTTATGAGGATATTTATGGGATCGTGCTGCACGCTGCAACATGTTTGTTATAGGCCGAGGGCCTGAGTGATTTATGCCATGATTTGGCTTGATATAGCGCTTGGGCTGAAGGAGCCCCTCCGGAGTCTGAACACACCCACAGTGAGCGCAAGTACCTATTGAGTACGAGTGCCGAGTGCCGAGTGTCGAGTACCGAGTGCTGAGTGACTGGGAGGCATGAGTAATTGTGAGGTATGCCCGAGTGGCAAGAGTGATTGTGAGGTATGCCCGGGTGTCACGAGTGACTGTGAGGTTTTGCCCGAGGGGCTGTTTGTGATTTCATCATTTTTGCTCACCTTTGTATTGAGCCTTTATTTGAAAAAATAACTGTTGAAAAATATCTTTAAATGATGTTTACTGGAACCGGGTTTAAACGAGAGGACTTGATTCAAACACTGATTTTTAACGCATGTTGTACTTTACTGATTGTTTGTGATATGAACTTGATATGCTTTATTGCTCGTCACTACTGCTCAATCTTTATTTATTGTTGTTACTTACTGAGTTGGCGTACTCACATTATTCCTTGCACCTTGTGTGCAGATCAAGGTGTAGCTGGACACGGTAGCGGTTGTTCATTATTTTGGTTGAAGATTTATGTTTCTCGGGGATAGCAAGGTAGCTGCTTGGCGACTGCAACCCCTGCTCTTCTCTCTCTTATCTTCCTTTAGTTGTATTTAGCTATTTTTCCAGGCTGAGTTAGCCTTGATATTGTTAGACAGATTGTAGTAGATGCTCATGACTAGTGACACCCCGATGTCGGGCTTTTCTTTTCCGCAATTTTGTTTTCTTTGATTTGAACTCCTTAATGAAGGTTTTATGTTACATAACATTGAAATTATCTTTGAAATGCAAATATCAATTTGTTTGGAAATGAGTCAGCTTGCCTAGTTCCACGATAGGCCCCATCACAACAGGTTAGATTTTTGGGTCGTGACACTTTATTGAAAATAAATTAATTGTGCGGATTTTATGTATTAACATATTTGGCACAAGAGTTGTCCGTGCGGTTGTGATAGAGATATGGGCACGAGGTGCCGTGAGAAATTTGAAAGGGGCTGAGAACCAAATTTTATGATTATGATATGAGATATTTAATTGAAAGAATTTTACATTCGAAGGATACTCATTTGAAGAAATATATTTGGAGGGTATTTATTCGAAAGGATTATATGTGAAAGATTTATATTTGAAAGATTTGTATAATTGGTTGTACTTTTGTTTTCTTATTCGTCTGAGTAATAATTATGGTGTTCTTGCTGCCTTACTGTTTATATCACTAGTTGATTATTATTGCTATCACTGCTGTTTGGTTTTGATTATCTTAGTATGACACAGGTTATTTCATTAGTGAGTGTCTTGACTGTACCTCGTCACTACTCCACTGAGGTTAGTCTTCATACTTACTGGGTGCCGACTGTGGTGTACCCATACTATACTTCTGCACATTTTTGTGCAGAGCCAGGTAATGTGGAGTTAGTTGACCGCTCGCTAGCAGTACAGATCTTATTGTGGAGACTCAAGGTAAACCTGTTGCTGCGTTCGCATGCTTTGGAGTCATCTTCTAATATTGTACTTGCACTGTTTTATCTCTATTTCAAAACAGTTGTAATTATAGGCTTTCTAGTAATTCAGTAGAGCTTATGACTTGTACTACCTGGTTTTGGGATTGTAAGTATTGTATAGAGATTCATATTTCTTATTTGTCAGTCGTTAATTAATATTGTTATTATTTTAGTAAATGTTAGGCTTACCTAGTCCCTAAGACTAGGTGCCATCACGACATCCTACGGAGGGAGATTTGTATCGTGACAAGTTAGTATCAGAGCTCTAGGTTCATAGGTGCTAGGAGTCATAAGCGAGTTTAGTAGAGTCTTGCAGATCGGTACAGAGACGTCTGTACTTATCTTCGAGAAGCTACCGAACTGTTAGGAAATTTCCGCTTCTTTCATTTTCTGTCATGCGGAATTTGTTGAATTTGGAATTTGAGCCTTTGTATCTCTATTCTCTTACCGATGGTGTGGACACGTGCCACAACTTGAGCACCTATCAGAGCATCAGTTGAGGAGCCGCTAGTTACTCCAGTTGGGGGACAGGTACCAGAAGCACCTGTTGTTAGCCGGCCTTCAGGAGCCTTTAGCACAGTTCTTGAATATGTTTTGTACAATTACTCAAGCGGGTTTGATCTCTGTTACACCAAATATTTCATAGATTGGGGGAGTAACTCAGACTCCTACCGTCCGTACTCCAGAGCAACAAGTTCATATTGGTCAGGTTCCGAGTATAGTATCGGTACATCCTGTTATTCCAGTTCAGCCTGAGGTCAGGCCAGATGCATCAGAAGAAGAACAAAAGAGACTTGAGAAATTTAAGAGGTATAGTCCACCTACCTTCAGTGGCACAACTTTAGAGGATGCCCATGGATTTCTAGAAATGTGTCACAGTATTCTACGCACTATAGGTATTGTGGAAGTGAGCGGAGTTTCCTTTACTACATTTCAGCTGTCAGGAGCAGTGTATCAATAGTGGCACATTTATGAAGAAGGTAGACCAGTCGATGCCATACCAACAACTTCTACTTATTTTTTTCGGAATTATTTTTTAAAGAGCTTGTTCTCTAGATTCTTCGGGATGCATGGCACACAGAGTTTGAACGGTTGCGTCAGGGCACCATGATGGTACTAAAATACGTTATCAGGTTCAGTGAATTAGCCCGCTATGCACCTATCTTGGTTTCTACAGTTAGAGAGCGAGTCTGCAGATTCATTGAAGGGCTCTATTACGATTTTACAAATGTGTATGGCTCAAGAGTTGCAAATTGACATTCCATTTCACCAAGTAGTAGAGATTGGCAGGATATTAGAACATGATCGAAGTGAGTAAAATGAGTCTAAGGAGGCCAAAAGGTCTCAGAACTCTGGAGGATTTAGTAGATTCTACTCTGCAGTTATGACTCATCATGGCGGAGGCTCGGACAGTCGGTCAGCCTAGTTCGCAATTCAGAGTACTCGTAGTGCTCCATTTAATACTTTTAGCGCACCACCGGCACAAAATACTTAAAGTAGTTATTTCAGTTATCTGGCGCAGACTCAACACGAGCAGACGCGAGCTCAGATAGGTTGTTATGAGTGTGGTGATACTAGGCACATTATGAGAGATTGTCTCGTACTTGGGAGAGGCAAATTGCATCGAAATGATCAGGCTACAGGCTTTATTCTAGTTAATATTCCACGTGGACAACTAGTTAGAGGTGTAGGACAAACAAGTAGAGGGCGCCCCAGAGGGGGAGGCCCGACCCGTTGATATATTTGCTATAGTGTGGCTGAGTCCACTACACTAGATGGTGTCATTACATGTACGATCCCGATTTGTTATAAAAAGGATATTTTTCCTTAATTTGATTCGGTTAAGAATATTGAGGCGAGTCCTCCTATTATGCTTCACTTATGGGTGAGCTTCGTAATTTTGTGACCCACTTATATGTTTATCCCTGTTGGGAGATTTGAAGATGTTAGCCCGTGTCTATCATTTTTATTTTGTACACTACTGAGGGCTATAAGGCAAAAAATAACTTTATATTATTCAGTACAATGGGTTTTGATGTGATTTCGGAATAATTGATCTCAACTTTATGAGTTATAGTCCCATTGGTATGAGGGTTCATTATGTGTTGTGCAAAAGAAAAATTGTTTACGAAATTTATTTAAAATACTTATGATTCGGAGTTGAGGACGAGATCCTCGCATTTTTATATGAGATGAAATGTTTAAACTGGGTTACGAGCCGCAGTAAAAAGTTATGTAAGGACGAGGTCCTTGTGGTGAAAACTTTATGAGTTTAAATTTTGTGAAATGTAATTTGTACTATAGTATTAATAGGGAGTCATGCCTGTTAGGCTTATTTGATAATTCTTGTATACTTTTCTGTGCATATTTAGCCATTTTCATGCTATAAACATTGAGTTTTAGCCTATGAGGTGAGTGCCCAAGCGGCGTTAAATGTGACTCGTTAATCCGAGTAAGTAATTATGAGGTCTTCATGCCTCACGTGTGGCCATCAATGTTGTGAAGAATTAGATATGAGATTTTGGTTAAGATGAGATTAATTGAGGATGCTGAAATTAATTATAAACAACTATTATGATCAAAGATGTGGTTATGGACATACGTATGATGCGTGCGTAGGCACGATTTTCTACAACCGGTTGATACTAATACCATGTATTGATGTGAGATATTGGAAATTTATTGGAGTGTAAGAAAATTGGCTTTAAAGCTTATAAGTGTGAATAAAAGATATAATCTCCACTGAGATGATGTTGTCGTACCCCTGTTAAATTTACAGTGACGTAGAATCACCCGTGAGTATGTGTGAAATAATGCATTCAGTAATGACCATAGCCGCGAGTCATAATACATATTACGAAACTGCTCGGAACCTTTAGTCGCTGAATCAGTGCGTTAATTCTTAAAACGACAAGTCAGATCGTTAAACATATGTTCGTCCTCGAACGTGCCAAGAATTATTCTGATGACATTAAATTAGTGAGTGCATTATTTCACACATACTCACGGGTAATTCTATGTCACCGTAAATTTAACAGGGATTCGACAACATCATCTTAGTGGAGATTATTTCTTTTATTCACACTTATAATTCTTTAAGCATATTCCTCAACACTCCAAATAAATTTTGAATTCCTGACATCAACACACAGTATTAGTCTCAACCGGCCGGAGCAATTCGTGCCTACGCACACATCATTTGTATTCCCATAGCCACATATCTGGTCATAATAGCTGTTTATAATTAATTTCCAGCATCCTCAATTAATCTCATCTTAACCAAAATCTCATATCTAATTCTTCACAACACTGATGGCCACACGCGAGGCATGGAGACCTCATAATTACATACTCGGATTAAGAGTTACATTTAATGCCACCTGGGCACTCACCTCATAAGCTAAAACTCAATGTTTACAACACGAAAATGGCTAAATATGCACAAAATAATATACAAGAATTATCCCATAAGCCTAGCAGGCATGACCCTATTAATACTATAGTACAAATTACAATTCACAAAATTTAAACTCATAAAATTTTCACCACAAGGAACTCGTCCTTACATAACTTCCATCAAGGCTCGTAGCCCAGTAAAAATATTTGATCTCGTATAAAAATGCGAGGATCTTGTCCTCAACTCCGAATCACAAGTATTCTTCCCATTGTGCCAACTGAAATTTTCAATTTCCTTTCTTTCTTCTTTTCAATAAATTTTGTAAATAATTTTTTACAATACATAATAAACCCTCATACCAATAAGGCATATAATTCACAAATTGAGATCAATTATTTCAAATCACATCAAAAGCCACTGTAGTGAATAATAAATATTACTTTTGGACTTATAGCCCTCAATGGTGCACAACGTCATCAAATGACAGACACAGGATAACATCATCAAATCTCCCAACAAAGATAGCATATAAGTGGGTCACAAAATTACGAAGCTCGCCCATAAGCAGAGCATAATAGGAGGACTCGCCTCAATATTCATAACCGAATCAAATTAAGGAAAAATATCCTTTTATTACAAATTAGGATCGTACATGTACCAACAGAATCTGGTGTAGTGGCCTCAGCCATACCATAGCAAATATATCAACGGGCTGGGCCTCCCCTTCTAGGGCGTCCTCTACCCGCCTGTCATGTACCTCTAACTGGCTGTGCACGTAGAATATTAACTAGCATAAAGCATGTAGACTGATCGTTCTGATGAAATTTGCCTTTCCTAATTATGGGACAATCTCTCATGATGTGCCTAGTATCACCAAACTCATAACAAAGTATATGAGGTTGCGGCTTCTCGTGCTGAATCTGTGCTGGATAACTGAAATAACCACTTTAAGAATCTTGTGTCGGTGGTGCACTAAATGTATTAACTGGAGCACTACGAGTACTATGAATTGCGGACTAGGCTGACGGACTTCCCGAGCCTCCGTCATGATTAGTCATAACTTCATAGTAGAATATACTAAATCCTCTAGCGTTCCGAGACCTTTTAGCCTCCTAAGACTCCTTCTCCTCACTTAGAACATGTTCTAATATGCTAGCTGTCTCTACTACTTGCTGAAATGGAATGTCAGTCTGCAACTCTCGAGCCATACATATTTTAAAATCATAATCGAGCCCTTCAATGAATCTGCAGACTCGCTCTCTAACTATAGAAGCCCAGATAGGTGCATGGTGGGCTAACTCACTAAACCTGATAGCATATTCTGAAACCATCATGGTGCCCTGATGTAACCGTTCAAACTCTCTGTGCCATGCATCATGGAGAGTCTAGGAAACAAACACTTTCAAAAACATCTCCGAAAAATAAGCCCAAGTTGGTGGTATGGAATCGGCTGGTCTACCTTCTTCATAAATGTGCCACCATTGATACGCTGCCCCTGACACCTGAAATTTAGCAAAGGCAACTCCGCTCACTTCCACAATACCCATAGCACGGAGAATACTGTGATACATTTCTAGAAATCCCTGGGCATTCTTGGTAGTTTGCCACTGTAGGTAGGTGGACTATACCTCTTAAATCTTTCAAGTCTCTTTTGTTTTTATTCTGATGCATCTAGCCTGTCCTTATGCTGAACCAGAATAATAGGATGTATCGGTACTATACTCGGAACCTGACCAGTATGAACCTGTTGCTCTGGAGTACAGGCAGTAGGAGTCTGATTTACTCCCCCAATCTGTGCAATATTTAGTGCAACATAGACCAACCCCGCCCGAGTTAATGTACCAAACATATTTAAGAATTGTGCTAAAGTCTCCTGAAGGCCGGGTAACAACACGTGCTTCTGGTATCTGTCCCCAACTGGAGCTACTAGCGGTTCCTCAACTGCTGCTCTAATATTTGCTCTAGTTGTGGCATGTGTCCTTCCTCAGCCTCTACCTCGGCCCCAACCTCTTGATGCCCTAGCAGAATGCGTGAGTGCCTGCCCAGCTGACCTAGTAACACGTGCCCTCACCATCAGTGAGAGAATAGAGGTACAAACACTCAAATTCCAAATTCAACAAATTTCGAACGACATGAATTAAAGAAGTGGAAATTTTCTAACAGTTCTGTAGCCACTCGACGATAAGTATATCCGTACCGATCCGCAAGACTCTACTAAACTCGCTTATGACTCGTAGTATCTATGAACCTAGAGCTCTGATACCAACTTATCATGACCCAAATTTTCCCTCCGTTGGGTACCGTGATAGCCCCTAGTCTTACGGACTAGGTAAGCCTAACATTTACTGAAATAATAACAATATTAATTAATGCCTGGAAAATGCAAAGTAGAAATCTCTATACAATTACAATCCCAGTACCGACAGTATAAGTCATAAGCTCTACCGAATTACTAGTAAGCCTATAAATACCATTATTTGAAATAGAGATAAAACAGTGCAAGTACAATATCAGAAGGTGACTCCAAAGACTGTGAACGTAGCAACGGGTTTATCTTGAGTCTCCACAGCAAGATTCGTACTGCTAGCGGGTGGTCAACTGACTCCACATTACCGGGCTCTGCACAAAAATATGCAGAAGTGTAGTATGAGTACACCACAGTCGGTACCTAGTAAGTATCTTACCTAATCTCTAAAGAATGAGGCTATTTCTCTCTTCTGGTCCCGTTTATTTTAATTTCACACCTTTGGCATCCCGGTCCGTGCCCAGCGGCAACCAAAACGCCCCAAAAATTTTACTTCTGACTTTGGCATTATGATTCGCGCCCGGCGCCCTCCTGGGCATCCAAAACGCGACCCATATTTCCGACAGGATAGTCTTTAGTAAAATGCCTATACCATTTTATAGGAATATCGAAATGACCAATGGTTTGATGTGTTCTAAACTAGACTCAAAGGTATTTAATTTGATAGATATATCACCACATAATCCTTTATATTTTGGTAGTTGTATGCGTTTGAAGTCGTATCTTGTGCGAATTTATTTGAAGCTTTAGTCCATTGAATAGCCCTCAACTTGTCTTAGTTCGAGGGATCTCCTTAGACCCTAACAACATCCAATACACCTCCTACACTTATTATCATGATCATATAAGTTGTCCCAGTCCTTAACCTCTTGTGGAAAGGCAAGACGGCACTTAAGCGACTTGTGAGTGTGTTTATGGCCTCGAACTAATAGGAAATTCGAGGGGCCTCCCATAATTTTACAACACTAGAATCACGAATCGCGCATCGATTCAAGCCTAAGAAACTTATGGATTTCCTAATTTCCAAACTCGACCTTGTACGCAAGTCATGTCACATATTATGAAGCTACTCCAGACCTTAAGTCGTTGAACGAGATGTAAATTCTCACAAAGACAAGTCGGGTCATTACACCAGTGGATGCCATTCGGACGATGTGCGAGTTGAGTTAGAACTCAAGAGGGACTGCAGGTGTACCGGTTCTGGTGTGTCAGCACCTGCGAGTTTTTGACCACAGGTGTGAGCCCACGGATATGGGATTTAGGTTGCAGAAGCGAATTGGAGCGCTTGGCCGTGGTTCACAGAGGCGAAGGGGTTTGCATAGAAGCACCCCCGCTTCTGCGATGAGAAGCCGCAGAAGCGAGACTGCAAAAGCGGAAACACGTCTACAGATGTGACCAGCACTGGTCCTAGGGAGTTCCGCAGAAGCGGTCTTGGTGCCACAGAAGCTGGACCGCAGATGCAACCCCCTGACCGCAGATGCGAAAATCGGTGGAGGCAGAACCTCATTTAATTCGGGAGTTTGGCATTTGGAGCTCATTTATTTCATACCTTCGGCGATTCTTTGAGCTATTAGGGAGGGGTTTTCACCTAACTCTTTAAGGTAAGTAATTTTTACACAATGTGAGTTAAATATATAGATTATGGGTAGATTTGTGAAATCATGGGTTTAGATGAAAACCTAGGTTTTTGGTAAAAACAAATGGAATTTAACCAGGAAAATAGTTATGGAATGTAGTGAAAATTATATATTTGAGTTCATGAGGTTATACATAACAACTTTCTTCAAATCTTTCCGGAGTTCGTGCATGTGGGCCCGGGGGTGAATTTTAGAATTTTTCAATTAGGGTTGGGTAATCCCTTTAATAGTTAGGATATGAACTTGTAAACATGTATTGATTACTTTATATAACATTTGACTAGTTTCGAGTCATTTGGCACCGCGTTGAGGGTTTAAAGCACAATTGTGGACCGAAAAGTAAGCTTTGAGGCGAGGTAAGTCTCTTTTCTTACCTTGTAAGAGGGAACTCATCCCCTTAGGTGTGTTTGTTATAAATTTCTTGTGTGCGGATCTACGTACGCACTAGGTGACGAGAGTCTGTGCTGAGCTATATTTCATGTGATGTCCGGGTAGTCTTAGATCTACACCATACCTTGTTGACACCGTTATTTGATTAAGCTTATTAATTGCCTTGAATAGAGCTGAGATTGAGAACTTAAAGATTAAAAAATTTCCAGCTTGGATTTCTTATTTTTAGAAAGTATTGAGGAATGTTATGATAACTTTGAGAAAACTATGTTCACTCGCGTCGCAAGTATTACTCCGCTAGCGAGGTAAAGTCCACTACTCTCATGGGAGCGGGTCGTTTGCCTCGGCAGGTTAATAGATGCATTTATGGTTCGTGTCGTTAGACCCTCAGCAGTGCATACAGTATATGTATATATTTTGGATCGGGCCGTACGTCCTCGACATAATTCGTGCATAATAATATTTGGAGCCCATTCATACCTGGCATCGTTTTATTGGCTTGAAAGTTTAAATGGTTAAATGGGGGAAGTCAATTTCGGATTTACTATTAGAGAAAGAATTGTTTATTTATTTCTTGTTATTGAGCTTTCACTGTCAGCTTTGCCCATGCTTATTTAAAATTTCATTATTTTATTGTTAGCCCATAGTAAGTGTCAAAGTCGACTCCTTGTCACTACTTCTTCAAGGTTAGACTAGATACTTATTGGGTACAAGTTGTTTATGTACTCATATTACACTTTTGCACTAATCGTACAGGGTTTGAGGCAGGTGCTTCTGATTTTCATTCCGGCGCGCATTCTTGATTTCAATAAGACTTTGCGGTGAGCTGCCTTCCGAGCCGTTCTGGAGCACCCGAAGTCTTCCTTTTGCTTTTACTTTCTCTCTATTTCACTTCAGACAGTAGTGTAGTAATTTCTTTTGTATATTCTACTAGTAGCTCATACACCTGTGATACCACGTCTTGAAAATTACGCTAGTAGACACATGGTGATTTGTTTTTTTGGATATTTACTTATCTCATTTGCTCTTAAAATTAGTGATCTCTCATTTTATTAAAGTTTTACTTCCTATTTATGCACTAATTAAAAATCAGCTATTTTAAAAATGTTAAAAGAAATAATCATGTGATTAGTTCACTGTTGGTTTGTCTAGAGGTAACATTGGGTGCCATCACGACCTATAGGAGAATTTGAGTCGTGACAGTGCCCGCGCATCGCGTGGGGTACTAATACGAATTTATTTTTAGGTTAACCTCTTCCATACAAATGTGATTATTTAGTTTACATCGTAGTAAATATTTGTGTTTATCTCATTCAATATACTGTTATTATAGTAGATTTAAAATATTCTAAGTCATTTTTAGTCTTCAATCATGTTCGAATTTTATATCTACACTTTTTAAAAAAATGCTTTTAACGTAAAATAATTGTTTTGTACATATTCATGCTACTTCCGAAACTATCCCACTATCAAATTGTATAAATATTCTCAGGAACTAATTCTATATATGGGTCAAAATCTACAATCATATATTATGGTAATTGATTTTATATAATTCTCTAGGATTTATTTTATATATCAAATACTACAACTATATTATTTGGTAACTGAATATTTACTTGACAATTGGTGCACAAAAAAGTTATCGATGTTAACTTATTTCATCAAAGACTGTTTTTTCAAGAACCAAATCATTTTACATGAAAAGATTTATCAAATTATTTTGTAATATCTTTTACAATGATTAACATGGTAACTTCAATTTTAAAAGCTCTTTAATTAGCGATTGTATCAAATATAATTTTGTTTATTAAAACACCTGCAAAATAAACGAAGTAGAGTGGTTTAATCAAGTTGAAGAAAAATAATTTGCATAAACTTATTTTCTTTTGTCTGTCATATTATTTATTTAATTTTTTAATTGCAGCGTTAGATGTCATTTGAAGGTCTTTTCGTCTATTTAAAATTTTCTGAAAAGATTATTAAAAATCTGCCAGTGAGATATGAAGAATAAAAAAAGGAGAAAGTAAATAAAAATATAATAAATATACTTGGCAGCCACCGATCGTCCATTCATAGATGTGAACCGCTGCTGAAAAACTATAAATACCTCTTCCTTAGTTCATTTACATTTTACATACAAGCATTCTACCCTCGTACCTTTGAAATTTCAATACTTCCTAGCACTTATATCCTTGTTATTTGAGATCTTTTGTTCGTCTTCATCCCAAACCAACAAGTGCACTCCTTTAACTTCCTCTCTTCCCCCATATTTCCTCCATTTTTTAAAGAAATGGCGAAAACTTCAAAAAATATTCCCCAAAAAGAAACTCCTTCTACCTCGCGGCCAGCTACTGAGGCCGAGGAGACCGTTTCACGTACTGCCGTTGAGGAACCAGTACCGGAACCTCCTTTGAAATTTTTCATCCCCCGGGGGTGCCCGATCAATATTGATTTTAAGGTTGAAAAACCTTCCTCCATACAAGGCCGGTGCGAGGAGGTCTCGAGGTACATCTGCTCGATCACTGAGGATGTTCTCCCTACGGTCAAAAAGGATTGCAATTGGGTTGACAAGCACGTGGTGGTTCCCGAAGCCGATGAACCCATCACCACCCACATCGAGGGATATTTAAGTATTTACACTTATTCCTTTACACTGGGCCCAGTGAACCCGGTCATCATCGACTTCTGCAAAAGATACGAGGTATGCCTCGGTCAAATTCACCCTTCACTCTGGAGGATAGTGATCCTTCTCCGGTTCTTCGTGAGCAAGATCGATGGATGCTCGTTCACCATCGACCACCTTATGCACTTATACAGTCCCCAAATATTCTGGGGGGACTGATAAAGCTTGCGTCTCGGGCCAGTAAAGCCTCGTTCTCGAGCATTGATGTAGATTGGGATCGAGGCTGGCAAAGTCATTTTATCCAAGTGAGGACTTCAGACTTGATCCCAGCTGAGCGTATGTCATTCCCCGGGAAGTGGAATACATCATGTAAGTATAATGTTTCTTTCATAATTTGATTTTATGCTTTTTCCTTCCTTCTTATCGGTTCTTTGTGGTGGTGTAGCTGTTGCTTAGGTCCCGAACGCAATCCCTCAACTCAAGGAGTGGGTGGATGCATCGTATCATAAATGTGCTACTCCGAGCGCTCATGGCACAAGCTTTCGAAGGGCCGTTGGGAGGCCCGTTCTCATGGTGAGACTTCTTTCCTAAGTAAGTAATATACGGATACCTCTTGTGTCATTAAGTTCTCACTAGCTTTACTTCTTTTTGTAGGTTTATCCAATAATGTCGAATTGAGGCCTCCATCCGGTGGCGAGGACTTCCCCGCCGAGTCTCCTGATTCGAGACAGGGTAAAGAGAAGAAAAGGAAGAGGGCTCCAAGTTCTCCGAGCTCGAAAAGAAAAGAATCTAAGGAGAAGGTTGGTGTGCAAATCCACAGAAAGCATCAGCGCTCGAGCACCATCTGTGGATTCATTGTATCGGTTGACGAACGAATCCGAAAAAGAAGGAGAAGCCTTCGATATGATGGCCCGTGTTTCGTCGCAGCTCGAAGGGAAAGGGGCCTCCGAACCAGAGAGAGGCGAGGCCGATCTGCCTCAAGTTAGGGAGGCCGACGAGGAGGCTGGGGCCAAGGCTGCCCGGGATGCAGGCAATTCCCCGAAGGAAGTACACTGTACACGGTGTGATAGATATTACTAGTCTCCCTCATTCAGTGAGTCCATGTATAACGAGGCTCAGACGGTGAAAGAACGTCCCAACGAGGGGGCCCATGGGGCGGACGACCCCTTCAATGGCTTTATTGATGGCGTGGATTCTATCGCCACAGAGGACATCACCAGAGTCAGTGACTTAGAGGTGCCAATGAAGAGTCCATCTTCGGGAGCAAGCGAGCCTTGCTCTAGCCCAAAGCTGATCAATCGGTTCCCATTTCCGAGCGTGGATCCTGACTGAAAGCGATCCATCATAATCTCCACTCTGGAGGATGCCCGGGTTCTCTATTCCCCCGTAGAGGTGGCTAGTTACTTTGGCGTCTAGTAATCGAGGAAGACCGAGGCAAGATGAACGAGGTAGACGCGCCCTACCTATTCAACGAAGCACAACAGGCATTAAACAGAGAAACTTCGGATATCTCTTGATGACTTTAATTTGTACTTAGACTACTTCATAGATAAACCTAACATTTTACTTTATGTTTGTAGGCATCGGTGCTTCATCATAGTACTTACAAACTTCTCAGCGAGCAATGTAAAGGGGAGCCTAAGAGCCTCCGAGCTGAGCTGGAGTTGGCTCGGAAGGAGCACGCCAACCTGGTTGAACAGGTAAAATTATTAGAAGTTAGTGACGATGAGCTAGAATCGGTGACTAATGGTCGGAATCCGCAGGTCCAACAGAAGATCGATCAGATCGACCAACTCCGAGCTGATATGGAAGCAGTCAAGGCCGAGGCCAAAGAATGGAGAGGTAGGATGGACTGGCTGGCCTCGAAAAAGGAGACTGCTCGGGCGCAACTAACTTCAGTTGAGGTCCAATTTTCAGTGGCAAAGTAAAAGGCGAGGTGCGGGCCCAAAAAGTCGAGGAGTTCCAGTCTCAGAAACTCTTGCCAAGGAGCTCGAAAAGACCAAGTAAGTGGTCGTTGTGGTCAAAGATGATGCCGACGAGATGTTGGCCCAATATAAGGACGATGCCGAAGAAACCCATGATTGACTGAAAGATATCGTCGAGCACGCGAAGGGGAAATCCCGAAGGGAGGCCCTCAAGGAAATGCATGCTCGGGGTTTCGACTTATCGGCTAAGATTGAGAATGCTAAGGGGCTCGAAGCCGAGGCCAAGAAGTTGGCGTATTCCGAGGATGAAGAAGACTCTGAGGGTTCGAGTGGATCTGAGGGTGTAGGGGACTCTGATGTCCCTGGCGACGAGGCGGGCTCCGGTGAAGACCAGGTCGTTTAAGTGCCTTGTACATTTTCCTTTGTTTTTGTATTTTTGTACTTTTGTACTTTTTGTCAAGGTCGTTTGGCCTTTGTAAAGACTTTATATATATATATATAATATAAGGCTTTTTTGTTTCCTTTGACAGTTTCTAAGTTTGTTTTCCGTCGCTTTATTCTTTATGTTTGCAAAGATCGAAATGCCTTAGCATGTAATAGTTAGGTCATGTTCGGAGGTTCGAACAAGCCTTGGCTTCGATATTATTTTTTTAAGGCGTCGTGGGGGCTCAGTATGATCCGAAACGTTTCCCCAAAGTACTTAGCATTTTTTAGATTATAGTTTGTCGAGGGTAGCCTTTTGAACCGGTTTAAAAAGATTTCAAGGCCTTGTTTTTGTGTTACGGGTTTCGGACGTCTCCGAACCATTGTATCACGACCATAGCCTCTCTAGTTTGGGTATTGCCCCGTGCACTTGTTATAACGAGTTATCTGGGCTGAACCATGATAACTGCTCCCAAATAGGGTTAGTCGTAGCCTTTAAAGTTCGGGCACTGCCAAATAAGATTTGTACCCTCGAGTTTTAATATCTCAGGATGTCTGAACCTACCTTGAGCGGAAGTTCCCAACTGAAGTGGCCCTTGGGCTCGATGTCTATGGGGAATCAAATGTAATAAGGAAAATATTTTCAAAGGAAAAAATATTTATCCGCAAGGTAGAAACTTCCTTTCAATTTGTGCATAATATACAAAGTTAGACATGTGTTTTGTGTCCGGGCTCGGGTGATCTATTTGGGCCCGGCTCATTTGACCGTTTGGCCCTTACAGTAAATCCCATCGATCTAGCCAAGACCATTCGATCACAAAGTTTCTTTCCTTGTGTCACGACCCCAAATTTCCCTCTGTATGGTGTAGCGATGGCACCTAGTCTCTAAGACTAGGTAAGCCTATCAATGCGGAATAATCATAAATATCTGAAAATAAATAATCTACAATTCCAATGACTACAACTCCCAAAAACCGGTAGAAATAAGTCACAAGCTTCTAAGAATTTATTCTCAATGTCTCTATAAGTCAAGGTCTAAATAAAATATAAGGAAGCAACATAAAATGATAGAAGGGGACTCCGGCGTCTACGGACGCTGACAGATATACCTCGAAGTCTCCGTGTGCAGGTAACTCACTGACGTTTAGGCTGGTAAAATGTACCTGGATCTGCACAAAAAGGATGTGCAGAAGCGTAGTATGAGTACACCACAGCGGTACCCAGTGAGTGCCAAGCCTAACCTCAGTAGAGTAGTGACGAGGTCAGGTGAGGCCCTACAGTAATATAATAATGGCATGGTAAAATGTTTATCAATGTAGTAAAATAAAATGACATTGGAAGTGAATCAAATAGTATGTCACATTTAATGACATTAAATAATTGCAAATAATATCTCGTGGAATCAAAACAGAATTTTCTTCAACTTTATGAAAATCACAACAATTAATCGAATGCAACTATGGCCATAAATCAAAATCAACAAGGGCACTCCCGAGGTACCGCCTCGTAGTTCCAAATCATAAACAAATTCACAATATCTCATTTTTTTATACCACCGCAGGAGCCTTCACAATTTATTTAAAGAAAATATTTTTTCTGAAATAGCATCCCGCGTTTTAGCCACCCTTATCACACCGTATGACTTCTAGTAGTTACCCCTACTAGCCACGTGTATCAAGCCACCCTTATCTCACCGCATGCGTTTCAACACCCAGACCTTATACCACCGCATGCGTATCAATATCACAATATATCACAATTTGCACCTCAAGTGCTCAAATAATTTAACTTGCCAAAATAATTCAACAACAATATCTTTCCACAATAAAGAGCTCACTGCTCCATCACAATTAATACGGAAATCTTACAAAAATATTCAGGAGTAAATAATTCAGAAAAATAATATTTTAAATTCTTTAACACGTTGCTTCAATATCAAGTTTAAAAAAATACCGAATACTTCAAATTAATAATGTTTAATTTAGAGAAAATCAACCTTCAAATAATGCACAGAATAAAAGAAACCAAGTTCCAACTAAACAGATAAAACAATTAGCAGGAGAAGATCAAACAAATTTAAAATATAAACATTTAATCAATGATGAAGAATATAACAACATAGAATATTTTAATAAATGCACAATAATGATTTACACAATTTAAAAAAAATATAATTCTTCAAATTTAGCCCGTGTACACACTCGTCACCTCGTGTACTCGACTTTCAACACAATTCAAAAATCACATTAATATCAATCCTAGGGAAAATTTCCCCCACACAAGGTTAGACAAGTCACTTACCTCAACTTGCCCAAATTTAATTAAGTATTATGCTTTTTCCTCGATTTTCTGACTCCGATCGACGCGTATCTAGTCATAATTAATTCGATACAATTAACAAAAATTATAGAATTAATTCTATAAGAAAATAGTACATTTTTCAATAAAAATCCGAAATTAATTCAAAAATGGCCCGTGGGGCCCACATCTCGCAATCCGACGAAAGTTACGAAATATGAACGCCCATTCAACCACGAGTCTAACCATACCAAAATGACTAAATTCCAATAACGATTCGACCCTCAAATCGACAAATCTATCCAAGAGGGTTTTCAAATTTTTCCAACTTAAATCACCAATTAAGTATTAAAAACAGTGACGGATTCGGGTAATCTAACCAAGATTGAGTTAAGAACACTTACCCCAATGTTTTGCCTTGAAGATATATGAAAAATCGCCTCTGCTCAAGCTCCACGTTGTTAAAAATGGCGAATGGGGCGAAACCCCCCCTATTTTTATAACTTACGGATCTGTCCAGACTGACCTCGATCGTGGAGTCCGATCCTGTACCTCGATCATGAGAGTTCGATCCCGGACCTCGATCATGAGAGTCCGATCCTGGGCCTCGATCATGGGGAGTCCGATCATGGGGTCCGATCATGGGCCTCGGTCATGGCCTTTAATTATGAGTTCGACCCGGGCTTCGATCGTGGCCATCGACCCTGGGCTCGATCATGACTTTGATCGTGGACCTCGATCCTGAGCTCGATCTGGGTTTCGATCGTGGCCCTCGACCCTAAGCTCGATCTGGCCTCGATTTCTGGGTAGAAGCAAAATTTCCAAGAGAAGGAAATTGCAGCATCTGTTCTAGTTCAATTCTTGATCCGTTAACCATCCGAAACTCACCCGAGGCCCTCGGGACCTCAACCAAATATACCAACAATTCCTAAAACATCATACGAACTTAGTCGAATCCTCAAATCACCTCAAACAACGCTACAACCATGAATTTCACCCCAATTCGAGCATAATGAACTTTGAAATTTCTAATTTCTACAAACAACACCGGGACCTATCAAATCAAGTCCAATTGGCCTTTAGATTTTGCACCCAAGTCACAAATGACATAACAGAGCTGTTACAATTTTCAGAACTTGATTCCGACCCCAATATCCAAAAGTCAACTCCCCGGTCAAACTTTCAAACTTTAAAAATTCCTATTTTAGCTATTTCAAGCCTAATTTCACTACGGACTTCCAAAAACAATTTCGATCACGCTCCTAAGTCCAAAATCACCATACGGAGCTGTTGGAATCATCAAAATTCTATTCCGGGGTCTTTTGCACATAATGCGACATCCGAACACTATTTGAACTCAAACTTTAAATTTTTCATCAAAATTCCATATCTCGGGCTAGGGACCTCAGAATTTGGTTCCGGGCATACGCCCAAGTCACAATTCACGATACGGACCTACCGGAACTGTCAAAATACTGATCCGAGTCTGTGTGCTCAAAATATTGACCAAAGTCAACTCAGTTGTGTTTTAAAAATCTAATTCACATTTTAATCCATTTTTCACCTAAAAACTTTCTGGAAAACTGTTACGGACTGCACACGCAAGACGAGTAATGGTAAATAGTGCTTAGATCACATAATTAATCATTAAATTTAAAGATGACATTTTGGGTCATCATATTCTCCACCTCTAAAACAAGCGTTCGTCCTCGAACGGAGTTAGAAAAAGTATATGAGCTGGTGAATAAGTGTGGATAATAGCTGCGTAAATCATTCTCGACCTCCCAAGTCGTCTTCACGAGTGGATGACCCCTCCACTGAACCTTTACGGAAGCAATGTTCTTTGACCTCAGCTTTCGAACCTGCCTATCTAAAATAGCCACTGGTTCCTCAACATAAGATAGATCCTTGTCCAACTGAACCGAACTGAAGTCTAACACATGAGACGGATCGCCGTGATATTTCCGAAGCATAGAAACATGGAATACCGGATGAAC
>AWOL01S0010160.1:0-19021 GCA_000715115.1 Nicotiana otophora
TTAGCCTCGTCACTACTTCGTCGAGGTTAGGCTCAACACTTACAAGTACATGGGGTCGGTTGTTCTGATACTGCACTCTGAACTTTCTGTGCAGATTTTGATACCGGCTCAGGTTGATCGAGATTTGCTATTGGTCCGCTGTCCGGAGACTCAAGTTAGATCTGTCGGCGTTCAAAGACCTTGAAGTCCCCGTCTATCTTTTTATGTCCTACTGTTTTCTTTCATTCAGACAATTGTATTTCTTTCAGACTCTTACTTGTAGTAAATTCTAGGGTGGTATTAATTAATAAAGTTTTATGATATTCCACACTTATTATATTTCATTTTAGTTAATTATTGTTATTTACTAAATGGAAATAAGGAATTGGTTTAGTCATTTTCTAACGTTGGCTTGCCTGGCAAGTGAAATGTTAGGCGCCATCACGGTCCCGTCAGTGGGAAATTTCGTATCGTGACACATACCCTCAACTTCAAGATTAGAAGAGTTACTTACCTCGAACAAGCCGAATCCAATGTTGAGCAAGCTAAACAATGCTCCAGAAATCCCATTATGCGCGTATCAACTCCAGAACGGCTCGCATCTACAACAATTAATTTGTTTCAGCTCACAAAAATTATCGGAATTAATTCCATATCAAACTACTAATATTTTCCAAAAATCCAAAATTACGCCCCAAAAATCACTTGTGGGGCCCACGTCTTGGAATCCGATAAAACTCATAAAATCCGAACCCCCATTCAACCACGAGTCCAACCATACCAAAATTACTCAAATCCGACCACAACTCGGCCTTCAAATCCTCAATTAAAGTCTATGAATTTTTCTACTATTTTCATTCCAAAACACTAATTTGTTGATAAAAATAACAATAGATTCGTGTAATTTAACCAAAACCGAGTTAGAATCACTTACCCCGTTGTGTTCCTTGAAAAACTCCCGAACATTGCCTCTTCCCGAGCTCAAATCCGTCAAAAACTGAAAATGTGACGAAGTTCCATTTTTCGAACTTAAACTCTCTGTCTAGACCTCTCTTCTTCGCGAACGCGACAGGTCCCTCGCGTTCGCGATGCACAACTCGACTGCCCACAAATTTAACCCTCCGTGAATGTGACCGTGGCTTCAAGAACACGATGCTTTGCAAATCTTACCCTTCGCGAACGTGCCACGGCTTTGCGAACGCGAAGCTTTACCAGCTCAGACCTTCGCGAACGCGAACGCTACCTCGCGAACGCATAGAACAAGGACCCGGGGCCAGCAGATATCGGTAATCTCACCAACGCCAAAAATGATCCGTTAACCATCCAAAACTCACCCGAGCCCCTCGGGACCTCAACCAAATATACCAACAAGTCCTAAAACATCATATGGACTTAGTCGAACCCTCAAATCACCTCAAACAACGCTAAAATCATGAATTACACCTCAATTCAAGCCTAATGAACTTTGAACTTTCAAATTTTATATCTTGTGCCGAAATACATCAAATCAATCCGGAATTACTTCAAATTTTTCACACAAGTCATAAATGACAAAACGAAGCTATTCAAATTTCCAGAATCGGATTCCGACCTCAATATCAAAAAGTCAATCTCCCGGTCAAACTTCCCAAAATTTCATCTTTCGTCATTTCAAGCCTAATTCCACTACGGACCTCCAAATAATTTTTCAGACACGCTCCTAAGTCTAAAATCACTGTACGGAGCTACTGGAATCATCAAAACTCTATTCCGGGGTCGTTTACACATAAGTCGACATCCGGTCACTATTTCAACTTAAGCTTTAAACCTTAGAACTAAGTGTTCCAATTCATTCCAAAACCTCACCGAACCCGAACCAATTACCCCGGCTAGTCACACAACAACTGTAAAGTATAATTTGAGCAGAAAGTATTATTTAAAAGCTCTTTATTATTAACACACACAAATATATAGTATAGTATAGTATATATACTAAGTGTATAGTATATAAGCTATATTCGATATAACATTAGCTATATTAAGATGTGTGTATATATATATATAAGATGTGTATAAGAGACAGGTATAGTATAGTATATATACTAAGTGTATAGTATATAAGCTATATTCGATATAACATTAGCTATATTAAGATGTGTGTATATATATATATAAGATGTGTATAAGAGACAGGTATAGTATAGTATATATACTAAGTGTATAGTATATAAGCTATATTCGATATAACATTAGCTATATTAAGATGTGTGTATATATATATATAAGATGTGTATAAGAGACAGGTATAGTATAGTATATATACTAAGTGTATAGTATATAAGCTATATTCGATATAACATTAGCTATATTAAGATGTGTGTATATATATATATAAGATGTGTATAAGAGACAGGTATAGTATAGTATATATACTAAGTGTATAGTATATAAGCTATATTCGATATAACATTAGCTATATTAAGATGTGTGTATATATATATATAAGATGTGTATAAGAGACAGGTATAGTATAGTATATATACTAAGTGTATAGTATATAAGCTATATTCGATATAACATTAGCTATATTAAGATGTGTGTATATATATATATAAGATGTGTATAAGAGACAGGTATAGTATAGTATATATACTAAGTGTATAGTATATAAGCTATATTCGATATAACATTAGCTATATTAAGATGTGTGTATATATATATATAAGATGTGTATAAGAGACAGGTATAGTATAGTATATATACTAAGTGTATAGTATATAAGCTATATTCGATATAACATTAGCTATATTAAGATGTGTGTATATATATATATAAGATGTGTATAAGAGACAGGTATAGTATAGTATATATACTAAGTGTATAGTATATAAGCTATATTCGATATAACATTAGCTATATTAAGATGTGTGTATATATATATATAAGATGTGTATAAGAGACAGGTATAGTATAGTATATATACTAAGTGTATAGTATATAAGCTATATTCGATATAACATTAGCTATATTAAGATGTGTGTATATATATATATAAGATGTGTATAAGAGACAGGTATAGTATAGTATATATACTAAGTGTATAGTATATAAGCTATATTCGATATAACATTAGCTATATTAAGATGTGTGTATATATATATATAAGATGTGTATAAGAGACAGGTATAGTATAGTATATATACTAAGTGTATAGTATATAAGCTATATTCGATATAACATTAGCTATATTAAGATGTGTGTATATATATATATAAGATGTGTATAAGAGACAGGTATAGTATAGTATATATACTAAGTGTATAGTATATAAGCTATATTCGATATAACATTAGCTATATTAAGATGTGTGTATATATATATATAAGATGTGTATAAGAGACAGGTATAGTATAGTATATATACTAAGTGTATAGTATATAAGCTATATTCGATATAACATTAGCTATATTAAGATGTGTGTATATATATATATAAGATGTGTATAAGAGACAGGTATAGTATAGTATATATACTAAGTGTATAGTATATAAGCTATATTCGATATAACATTAGCTATATTAAGATGTGTGTATATATATATATAAGATGTGTATAAGAGACAGGTATAGTATAGTATATATACTAAGTGTATAGTATATAAGCTATATTCGATATAACATTAGCTATATTAAGATGTGTGTATATATATATATAAGATGTGTATAAGAGACAGGTATAGTATAGTATATATACTAAGTGTATAGTATATAAGCTATATTCGATATAACATTAGCTATATTAAGATGTGTGTATATATATATATAAGATGTGTATAAGAGACAGGTATAGTATAGTATATATACTAAGTGTATAGTATATAAGCTATATTCGATATAACATTAGCTATATTAAGATGTGTGTATATATATATATAAGATGTGTATAAGAGACAGGTATAGTATAGTATATATACTAAGTGTATAGTATATAAGCTATATTCGATATAACATTAGCTATATTAAGATGTGTGTATATATATATATAAGATGTGTATAAGAGACAGGTATAGTATAGTATATATACTAAGTGTATAGTATATAAGCTATATTCGATATAACATTAGCTATATTAAGATGTGTGTATATATATATATAAGATGTGTATAAGAGACAGGTATAGTATAGTATATATACTAAGTGTATAGTATATAAGCTATATTCGATATAACATTAGCTATATTAAGATGTGTGTATATATATATATAAGATGTGTATAAGAGACAGGTATAGTATAGTATATATACTAAGTGTATAGTATATAAGCTATATTCGATATAACATTAGCTATATTAAGATGTGTGTATATATATATATAAGATGTGTATAAGAGACAGGTATAGTATAGTATATATACTAAGTGTATAGTATATAAGCTATATTCGATATAACATTAGCTATATTAAGATGTGTGTATATATATATATATATATATATATATATATATATATAATAAATAATAAGTAGTTAACTAATTATTAAATATTAACCAAACATTTTTGACCGATTTCGGTCGGAAATGGCATGGTCAATTGGTCAGATGTCACTTAATATTTCCAACCAATTTCGGTCGGAAATTTTCAATTTAGATTTGCCAGGGACGGGCTTCTTCCCCATTTTTCCATTTTCTCTATCTCTCTTCCATTTCTCATCTTCTCCTCTCCAGTTGCATTTCTACCCAAAACCACACCAAAAATCAACTCTTGTCTCCCTCCTCACCAAATATCAACCCCCCTCTCTTCTCTTTCAAGGTTAGTTATCTATAGTTTTTAATTTAAGTAATTTTAATTCTTCTATTATATAAACTAGGGTTTTGTTAATAATTAATTAGATTTAGGGTTTACTCCTATTGATTATGTTTATGCTAGCATTATCTATGTTAGAAGATTATTATTATTATGCAGGGTTAGATAATTTTATAGCTTTCAATTATATTTATTATGATTATGCTAGGGTTTAATTCTTTCAATTATTTATTCTATTAGTTTAATTATGATTTATGATTAATGCTAGGGTTTAATTCTTTTAATTTAACTAATTTTAATTATGATTAATGCCAGGGTTAGCTAATTTTATTTCATTTAATTATATTTCCCTTTAATGGTCTAATTGAATTAAAAAAAAAACTTATTTAGGGATATATATGAACTTTCAAATTAATAAGCACTCAAATTATCTAAATTAATTATATTGTAACTAAAGTTTATTATGTAACTTAATTCTATAAATTAATATGAACTATGATTAATATAATTTATTCGTTCTTTATGTAGATGGAATATCGTAGTTGGATGTATAATAGGAATTATCCTAATCGTCGGTTTTTGAGGGAGGAATTTATAGAAGGGGTTAAGGAATTTATTACGCATGCAATGTCACTTGAATCGTTTCGGATTGGAGGGTGGATTAGGTGTCCTTGTGTGAACTATAAGTGTTTGCATTTTTTTGGATCGGAGGATGTTAAGGATCATCTTTATAAAAAAGGGTTTATGGATAATTATTTTGTGTGGACTAGTCATGGAGAGATTGATGGTAGTGAGGGTGTATTTCATAACGTAGTTGTTGGTGAAAGTAGTAGGTCGGTGGGGAATAACGGTCAACATCCTAGATACCTTGAAATGGTTGCGGATGCTTTTGGGATGCACTTCGATTTTGACACCCATGAAAGTGTTGAACAACCTCCTAACGAAGAGGCAAAATATTTTTATGAACAATTAGAGGCCATTAGTCGTCCACTAAGGGGAGGGAGTATGCACTCTCAATTGTCTGTTGTGGTTAGATTATTAAGTATCAAATCAGATACCAATATTTCTTAGGCGGGAATGGATTCTTTCATTGGCCTTATGAGTGAACTAGTTTACCCAACTTTCAACATACCTGAAGATTTCTATAAGGCTAAAAGATTGGTTTCTAAGTTAGGACTCTCATCTACGAGAATCGATAGTTGTGAAAATGGTTGCATGCTGTATTATAAGGGTGATACAGATTTAGAAAGTTGTAAATTTTGTGAAAAACCTCGTTTTAAGCGGCTTTCCAACGGGAAGAAGGTTGTTGTGAAGTCGATGCATTACTTACCTCTTATTCCTATATTAAAGAGGTTGTACGCATCGATGCGTTCCGCGACTCATATGAGATGGCACTATGAAAAAAGAAGGTCGCCCGGTGTTATGTGTCATCCTGCAGATGGGGAAGCTTGGAAGCATTTTGATAGGACGTATCTGGATTATGCTAGTGAACCGAGGAATGTTCGGTTGGGTTTGTGTACTGATGGTTTCACGCCATTTTCTGTTTCTGCAACACCATATTCACGCTGACCGGTCTTTATTACGCCGTATAATCTTCCGCCTGAAATGTGTATGACTAGTCCATATATTTTTTTAAATTGTGTTATTCCCGGTCCCCGTAATCCAAAGAGTTTGATTGATGTATATTTGCAACCTCTGATTGATGAGCTTAAACAGTTGTGATATGATGGAGTTGAGACATATGATATATTAACTAAGCAAAATTTCAACTTGCATGCTAACTTAATGTGGACCATTAATGATTTTCCTGCGTATGGAATGTTGTCTGGGTGGATGACTGCCGGAAAGTTAGCATGTCCTTACTGCATGGAATATGGTAAAGTGTTCACTTTAAGACATGGCCGAAAGCAGTCATGGTTAGATTGTCATCGTCAGTTCTTGCCAGTTGATCATGAGTTCGGAAGGATGAAGAACGCATTCAAAACGAATACAATTGAACATGATTTGCCACCTCCAATTTATTCCGATGAGGAAATTTGGGAGAGGGTTCAGAACTTCACTAAAGTTACCGAGGCCTCACCTTCTAGATTTCCTGGATATGGTGTTACTCATAACTGGAAAAAACAAAGCACATTTTGGGAGTTGCCATATTGGAAGGATAATCTTCTCCGGCACAATCTTGATGTCATGCATCTTGAGAAGAACGATTTTGACAATTTGTTCAACACAGTGATGGATGATAAGAATAAGACAAAAGATAACCCGAAGGCTAGACTGGACTTACAAGAATATTGCAGGCGGCCTGAATTACATTTGCAGCCTGGGAACAATGGTGAGGTGTTCAAGCCTAAGGACATCTACACATTCACTTTGGAACAAAGACGACAGATTTGTGAGTGGGTTACAAACCTAAATGTCATGACCCAATTTCCCCTCCGTGTGACATCGTGACGACACCTAGTCTCTACAACTAGGTAAGCCTAACATTTTGCGGAATAATGAAATAAAAATATATATTTAACCATCTATTCAAAAATACACAACAAATCCCAAAACCCGGAACATCGTGAATCACAAATTACAAAAGGAAATATCTAGTGTCTCTATACGTCAGAGTCTAACAAGGAAAAATACAGAAGATGATGGACATGAGAAAGAGTAGAAGGGGACTCTGAGGTCTGCGGACGCGGCAGATATACCTTGAAGTCTCCAAAGTTGTCCCAGCTCACTGATAGTACGGCTGATAAGGTGCACCTGGATCTGCACATGAAAAACATGTGCAGAGAGTAGCATGAGTACACCTAACCTCGGTTGAGTAGTGACGAAGTCAGGTCAGGCCCCTACTGGTAAATATATAATAAAACAATATAGAGTGTAATACCGCAATAAAATAAAGACTGAAATTTAACAACAATGGAATCATAGAAGGTAACAGCTCAGTACACAGAAACACAACAGGAGATCTCCCGAGATACCATCTCGTAGTCCCAAACGTAAATGAGCAGGGGATCTCCCGGAATACCGATCCGTAGTCCCAAAGTAAATAAGCAAGACATGGGGGATCTCCTGGAATACCTTTACGGAGTCCCAAAGTAAATATGCAAGATAGGGGGGATCTCTTGGAATACCGTTCCGTAGTCCCAAAGTAAATATGCAGCGTGAATGATAGAAATACAACTACATCACGAAATTCTTACAATTTAGACTAAGTACCAGTCAGGGAAGAAGCAGGAAATTCACTAAGCATGCTGCACATAATTCACATAAACAATTATGACACGTAGACATATTGTATTAGACTAAACATGAAAGCTACACATATTGGAATAACTCAATTAAGAATGAAAAATAGACTGGTAGTCATTAAAATGGTATAACTCAAAATAACAGGAAAACATATTGCTGCTCAGTAAGAACAATCAGGTTTTACCACAACTAGCCCGTGTACGTACTCGTCACCTCACGTACACGACGCTCAAATAGCACAATAGTTCAAAATCTTAAGGGGATCTCCCCCATACAAAGTTAGGCAAGCTACTTACCTCGAACCAAGCTCAATCAATTGGTCACAATGCCTTTCCCACGAATATTCGGCTCTGAATGGCCCGAAATCTAGCCAAAAGCAATTACATATCATAAATACAACAATAATAGACTCATCTAATTAACGAAATCAATATTTTAACGAAAATTCCGAAATTAACACAAAATCGCTCGTGGGGACCACGTCTCGGAACCTGACAAAAGTTACAGAATATGAACGCTCATCCAACCACGAGTCCAACCATACAAATTTCACTAAAATCCGACATCAACTTGAACCTCAGATCTTCAATTAAAGTCTATGAAGATTTCTACAATTTTTAACCCAATCTTTACCCATTTGAACTTAACGATCTTTCCACAACCTTATTGGTATGTATACATAATACTCCTACACCCAAAAATCATACTATTAATCACCCATCTTTACTCCAAACCCGAAATTAAAGAACTGAGGAAAGATATTCTTACCTCTTTGAAGCCCTAGCAAGATCCTTGTGAAATCTTCAAACCTTGAACAAGAAACTGATGGATAAATGACCAAGTATTCACTTTCTCTCTCTAAAATTCTCTCACCTCTCTCAAAAATATCAGGTAAAACCCTTCAAAATGACCCCCAATAGTGTTTTATAAAAAAGGGGTCGGGTTTATAAAACCAGAAAAATGAAGCTCCGGAGCAAAATAGTTATGCGGACCGCATATCGGCCGCATAATCGGTGTCCAATACTGGCCAACATCTGTCTATTTATGCGATCACTATGCGGCCCGCATACCTGTTATGCGGTCGCATAGTGACCGCAGAACAGTTATGCGGTCGCATAGTCGATCGCAGATTTCATCCAAACTGGCTCTCTTCTGCCTCACTTATGCAGCCATTATGCGGCCCGCAGAGTTATTATGCGGTCGCATAATGGACCGCAGAAATGCATTTTTCCGTCAAAAATTTTCCTTTACTTCCCGGTGCATTGTTCAACCCAAAAAGTCCAAGCCGCGGAGAAATTTCTACAGCCTTTGTACTAATTGATCTACCTCGTCACCACAAAACCTTAATTTCCTTAGTAAAAATTCTCCGGGTCACTACACATACGTCAACATCTGGTCAACCTTTTCAACTAAATTTCGAAACCTTAGAACTAGGTGTTCCAAATCATTCAAAAACCTCACCGGACCCGAACCAATTAACCCCGGCAAGTCACATAACAAATGTAAAGCATAAATTGAGCAGTAAATGGGGAAACAGGGTTATAATACTCAAAACGACCGGCCGGGTCGTTACATTCTCCCCATCTTAAACAAATGTTCATCCTCGAATGGGTTTAGAATAATACCTGGAGTCTCAAATAAGTGTCGGTATTTACTCCGCATCTCCTGCTCAATCTCCCAAATAGCTTCTCCGACTGGCTGGCCTCTCCACTGTACCTTCATTGATGCAATGTTCTTGGACCTCAAATTTTGAACCTGCCGGTCTAAAATAGCCACCGACTCCGCATCATAAGTATAATTATCGTCCAGCTGCATTGTACTAAAATCCAGAATATAAGATGGATCTCCGACATACTTTCGAAGCATGGATACATGGAACACTGGATGAACACCTGATAGACTAAGTGGAAAAGCAAGTTCATAAGCCACCTCTCCAATTTTATTAAGTATTTCAAAAGTCCCAATATACCGAGGGCTCAACTTGACCTTCCTCCCGAACCTCATAACGCCCTTCATAGGCGAAACCCAGAGCAAGACTCGCTCTCCAATCATGAATGCCACATCGTGAACCTTCCGATCCGCATAACTCTTCTGTCTGGACTGGGCTGTGCAAAGTCTATCCTGAATCACCTTTACCTTTTCCAAGGCATCCTGAACCAAGTCTGTACCCAATAATCTAGCCTCGCTGGGCTCGAACCAACCCACTGGGGACCGACATCGCCTACTGTACAGAGCCTCATACGGTGCCATCTGAATGCTGGATTGATAACTGTTGTTGTAAGCAAACTCTGCAAGTGGCAAGAGCTGGTCCCAAGCACCCCAAAATCTATCCCACATGCATGGAGCATATCCTCTAATATCTGAATAGTGTGCTCAGATTGCTTGTCCATCTGAGGGTGAAATGATGTGCTCAACTCAACCCTAGTATCCAATTCATGTTGTAAACCTCTCCAGAACCGTGATGTAAACTGCGTACCACGGTCAGAGATAATAGATATTGGTACGCCTTGAAGCCTGACAATCTCACGGATGTAGATTCGAGCTAGCTGCTTGGAAGAATAGGTAGTCATCACAGAAATGAAATGAGCCGACTTGGTCAGCCTATCCACAATCACCCAAACTGTATCAAACCTCCGCTGAGTCCGTGGGAGTCCAACAACGAAATCCATAGTGATCCGCTCCCATTTCCACTCCGGAATCTCTAACTTCTGAAGCAATCCACCTAGTCGTTGATGCTCATATTTTACCTGCTGGCAATTCAGACATCGAGCCACATACTCTACTATGTTCTTCTTCATTCTCCTCCACCAGTAATGTTATTTCAAGTCTTGATACATCTTTACGGCACTCAGGTGAATAGAGTACCGTAAACTGTGAGCCTCCTGGAGAATCAACTCACGCAAACCATCTACATTGGGAACACATAGCCTTCCCTACATCCTCAATGCACCATCATCTCCAATAGTGACCTCCTTAGTATCACCGTGCTGGACCGTGTCCTTAAGTACAAGCAGATGGGGGTCTTCATACAGACGCTCCCTGATACGATCATAAAGAGAAGACCAAGAGATCACACAAGCCAATACTCGACTCGGCTCAGAAATATCCAATCTCACAAACTGGCTGGCTAAGGCCTGAACATCCAATGCCAATGGCCTCTCTGCTGCTAGTAGATATGCTAAGCTCCTCAAACTCTCTGCCCAGTGACTCAAAGCATCGGCCACCACATTGGCCTTCCCAGGGTGGTACAAAATAATGATATAATAATCCTTAAGTAGCTCCAACCACCTCCGTTGACGTAAGTTAAGATCTTTCTGCTTAAGCAGATGCTGCAAACTCCAATAATTGGTGTAAATCTCATAAGGAACACCGTACAAATAATGCTGCCATATCTTCAAGGTATGAACAATAGTTGTTAACTCAAGGTCGTGGACAGTATAGTTCTTTTCGTGCACCTTCTATTGTCTGGACGCGTAGGCAATCACCCTACCATCTTGTATCAACACCGCGCTGAGACCAATCTGCTATGCATCACAATATACAGTATAAAACCCCAAACCTGTAGGTAATACCAATACTGGGGCTGTAGTCAAAGCTGTCTTGAGCTTCTGAAAGCTCTCCGCACATTCCTCTATCCACCTGAATGGAGCACCCTTCTGGTCAGTCTGGTTGTAGGTGCTGCAATAGATGAGAATCCCTCTACAAAGCGACGGTAATACCCCGCCAAACCAAGCAAACTCTGGATCTCTGTAGCTGAGGACGGCGTAGGCTAACTTTGCACTGCTTCAATCTTCTTCAGATCCACCTGGATCCCCTCACTCGATACTGTATGACCTAATAATTCCACTGAGTCTAGCCAAAACTCACACTTTGAAAATTTTGCATATAACTTATTTTCTCTCAAGGTATGAAGTGCAGTCCTCAGGTGCTGCTCATGATCCTCCCGACTCCAGGAGTATACCAGAATGTCATCAATAAACACAATGACGAACGAGTCAAGATAAGGCCGGAATACAATGTGCATCAAGTGCATAAAAGCAACTGGGGCATTGGTCAACCCAAAAGACATAACAAGAAACTCATAGTGACCATATCTGATCCTAAAAGCAGTCTTCGGGATATCCGGCTCCCGAATCTTCAACTGATGATAACCTGAACATAAGTCAATCTTGGAAAACACTCTGGCACCTTGTAACTGATCAAATAAGTCATCAATACGAGGCAATGGATACATGTTCTTCACTGTGACTTTGTTCAACTGGCGGTAATCAATACACATCCGTATAGAACCATCTTTCTTCTTTACAAATAAGACAGGAGCACCCCAAGATGACACACTGGGCCGAATGAAGCCTTTATCAAGAAATTCTTGTAACTGCTCTTTCAACTCCTTCAATTCAGGAGGAGCCATACGATATGGAGGAATAGAGATGGGCTGAGTGCCCGGCAACAAATCAATGCCAAAATCAATATCTCTGTCGGTCGGCATGCCCGGAAGATCAGTTGGAAACACATCTGAAAAGTTCCTCACTACTGGAACTGACTCAACTGTAGGGGTATCAATACTGACATCTCTCACATAAGCTAGATACGCGTCACACCCCTCCTTAACCTTTCGTTGAGCTTTAAGAAAAGAAATAACTCTACTGGGAGTATACTCTAAGGTACCTCTCCACTCTAATCGCGGTAAACCTGGCATAGCCAGCATCATGATTTTAGCGTGACAATCAAGAATAGCATAATGGAGCGACAAGCAGTCCATGCCCAAAATAATATCAAAGTCCACCATGTTGAGAAATAATAAATCGGCTCCGGTCTCAAAACCACTAAGAGCAATCAAACACGACCGATACAAGTGGTCCACAACAAGAGAATCTCCCACAGAAGTAGATACATAAATAGGGTAACTCAAAGAATCCTGAGATACGCCCAAATATCGGGCAAAATAAGAGGACACATAATAATATGTAGAGCCTGGGTCAAATAATACCGACGTATCTCTATGACATACTGGAACAATACCTGTAATGATAGAATTAGAAGCAACTGCCTCTGTACGAGCAGGAAGTGCATAATATCTGGCATGGCCTCCCCCTCTAGGGCAACCTCTACCTCCCCGACCTCCACCTCAAGCTGGTTGAGCAGGTGGGGTGGCAGCTGGTGCTATAATCATAGCCTGAGGACCCGGTGGAGCACGTTGTGGCTGAAAAGTCTGTAGAGGTGCACCCCTCCTAATCCTGGGGCAATCCCTCACCATGTGGTGAGTGTCGCCACACTCAAAACAAGCTCTGGGAGGGCGTGGCTGCTGTGACTGGCTCAGGCCACATCTGCTAGACTGGCCACTAGGAACACCCCGTGCAGGAGGCATACTAGATACCGGCGGTGCATAATAAGGATCATGTGGTCTAGAAGGAGCTGGAACACCGTTGGAAGCTGGAAGAGCTGAATGAATAGGGCGGCTCACATAACCCCTACCATGGCGAGCTACTGGGGCACGAGCTCTCGAATAATAACCAGCCTCTCGAGACCTCTTGGCCTCCCTGTCCTCTCTATCCCAGGCAAACATGCCCTTGAATCTCCTGGCAATACCCCAACCTGCTGATAAGAAATATCCATCTCCAACTCCCTGGCCATACTACTCCGGATGCTGGGATGGAGACCCTCAATAAACTTTCGAACCCTCTCTCGAACTGTGGCAACTAAGGCCGGTGCATGTCGGGCCAAATTGCTCAAGCGAACTGCATACTCTGACACAGTCATAACACCCTGTCGCAACTGCTCCAACTCCGCGCGACATGAGTCTCTGAGGCTTCTAAGGGGCATACTCTCTCAAAAGCTTGTTCGAGAACTAAGTCCATGTAAGTGAAGCTGCCTCAGCCGGAGTACTGAACTAATAAGCACACCAACACTAATAGGTCATTCCTCTAAGTTGGAATGTGGTAAAAGAAACCCCGCTCATCTCCGCTATGCCCATAGTACAGAGAATACGATGACACTCTTCCAGAAAACCCTGATCATCATCTGTAGCCAATCCACTGAAAGTAGGTGGGTGGTACTTCTTGTACCTCTCAAGTCTGAGTTGCTCCACCTCAGAAGCTGCTGCCCTAACCTCAGGCTGAGCTGGAGCTATCGGCTGCATTGGTAAAATCTCTGGAACCTGGTCAACCTGAACCCGTTGCTCTGGAGTACCAGCGACGGGAGTCGATGCTCCTCCCTCGGCCTTAGATGTGGCAAGATCAAGTAGAATCAATCCAGCCTGAGCTAAGGTGTTGAACATGCTCAAAAACTGGGCTAGAGTCCGCTGGAGGACTGGTGCAGCAACGGGTATCTCTGTTGTCTGCCCTCCAGCTTGAGCTACTGGGGGCTCCTCTGTAGCAGCTCATGCGGGTGCTCTGGCTGCACCACGTGGACGTCCTCGGCCTCTACCCCGGCCCCGACCTCTCGCGGCTCTACCAGGAGGTGCGGGTGCCTGTTCATCAGATCCTCTTTTTCGTGTCCTCACCATCTGTGAGAGAATAGAATACAGAAATTTAGAATCTCTAAAGTCAACAATCTTCGCACTACAAGGACTCAAATAGTGAAATTTTCGCACTACCGATCCACGAGACTCTAATAAACCGGCTTGTGACTCACGACACCTACGAACCTAGAGCTCTAATACCAACTTGTCACGACCCAATTTCCCCTGTGTGACGTCGTGATAACACCTAGTCTTTACAATTAGGTAAGCCTAACATTTTGCGGAATAATAAAATAAAAATATAAATTTATCCAACTATTCAAAAATACACAACAAATCCCAAAACCCATAACATCGTGAATCACAAACTACAGAAGGAAAAATCTAGTGTCTCTATACGTCATAGTCTAACAAGGAAAAATACAGAAGATGACGGACATGAGAAAGAGTAGAAGGGGACTCCGAGGTCTGCGGACATGGCAGATATACCTTAAAGTCTCAAAAGTTGTCCCAACTCACTAATAGTGCAGCTGATAAGGTGCACCTGGATCTGCACATGAAAAATATGTGCATAGAGTAGCATGAGTATACCACAATCGGTACCCAGTAAGTGCCAAGCCTAACCTCGGTCGAGTAGTGACAAGGTTAGGTCAGGGCCCTACTGGTAAATATATAATAAAAAAATATAGAGTGTAATACCGCAATAAAATAAAGGCTGAAATTTAACAACAATGGAATAATATAAGGTAACAACTCAGTACACAGAAACATAACAGGGGATCTCCCGAGATACCGTCTCGTAGTCCCAAAGTAAATGTGCAGGGGGATCTCCCGGAATACCGTTCCGTAGTCCCAAAGTAAATATGCAAGACATGGGGGATCTCACGGAATACCATTCTATAGTCCCAAAGTAAATATGCAGTATAGGGGGATCTCCCGGAATACCGTTCCGTAGTCCCAAAGTAAATATGCAAGACATGGGGGATCTCACGGAATACCATTCTATAGTCCCAAAGTAAATATGCAGTATAGGGGGATCTCCCGGAATACCGTTCCGTAGTCCCAAAGTAAATATGCAAGACATGGGGGATCTCACGGAATACCATTCTATAGTCCCAAAGTAAATATGCAGTATAGGGGGATCTCCCGGAATACCGTTCTGTAGTCCCAAAGCAAATATGCAGTGCGAATGATAGAAATACAACTACATCACGAAATTATTACAATTTAGACTAAGTACGAGTCAGGGAAGAAGCATAAAATTCACTAAGCATGCTGCACATAATTCACATAAACAATTAAGACACGTAGACATGTTGTATTAGACTAAACATGATAGCTACACATATTGGAATAACTCAATTAAGAATGAAAAATAGATTGGTACTCATTAAAATGGTATAACTCAAAATAATAGGAAACCATGTTGTTGCTCTGTAAGAAAAATTGGGTTTTACCACAACTAGCCCGTGTACGTACTCGTCACCTCACGTACACGGCGCTCACATAGCACAATAGTTCCAAATCTTAAGGGGATTTCCCCCATACAAATTTAGGCAAGCCACTTACCTCGAATCAAGATCAATCAATCGGTCACAATGCCTTTCCCACAAATATCCAGCTGGCCCAAATCTAGCTAAAAGCAATTACATATCATAAATACAACAATAATAGACTTATCTAATTAACGAAATCAACATTTTAAGAAAAATTCCAAAATTAACTCAAAATCGCCCGTAGGGACCACGTCTCGGAACCCGACAAAAGTTATAGAATTTGAATGCCCATCCAACCACGAGTCCAACCATATAAATTTCACCAAAATTCGACATCAACTCGAACCTCAAATCTTCAATTAAGGTCTATGAAGCTTTCTACCATTTTCAACCCAATCTTTACCCATTTGAACTTAACGATCTTTCCACAACCTTATTGGTATGTATACATAATACTCTTACACCGAAGAATCATACTATTAATCACTCAGCTTAACTCCAAACCCGAAATTGAAGAATGGAGGAAAGAAATTCTTACCTCTTTGAAGCCGTAGCAAGATCCTTATGAAATCTTCAAACCTTGAACAAGAAATTGATGGATAAATGACTAAGTCTTCTCTTTCTCTCTATATCTAAAATGCTCTCACCTCTCTCTAAAATATCAGATGAAACCCTTCAAAATGACCCCCAATAGTGTTTTATAAGAATGGGGTCGGGTTTATAAAACCAGAAAAATGAAGCTCCAGAACAGGTTCTGTGGTCGCATATGCGACCGCATAATGGTTATGCGGACCGCATATCGGTCGCATAATCGATGTCCAATACTGGCAAACATCTGTCTGTGTATGTGGTCACTATGCGGCCCGCATACCTATTTTATGGTCGCATAGTGACCGCAGAACAGTTATGCGGTCGCATAGTCGACCGCAGATTTCATCCAAACCGGTCCTCTTCTGCCTCACTTCTGCGCCATTATGCGGCCCGCAGAGTGATTATGTGGTCGCATAATGGATCGGAGAAACGCATTTTTCTGCCAAAAATTTTGTTTTATTCCCGGTGCATTGTTCAACTCAAAAGGTCCAAGCCGCAGAGAAATTTCTACAGCCTTTGTACTAATTGATCTACCTTATCACCACAAAACCTTAATTTCCTTAGCAAAAATTCTCCGGGTCACTACATATACGTCAACATCTGGTCAACCTTTTCAACTAAATTTCGAAACCAGGAACTAGGTGTTCCAAATCATTCAAAATCCTCACCGGATCCGAATCAATTACCCCCGACAAGTCACATAACAAATATAAAGCATAAATTAAGCAGTAAATGGGGAAACGGGGTTATAATACTCAAAACGATCGGCCGGGTTATTACACTAAAGATGCCCGAGGGCTATGCATCGAACCTTGGAAAATGTACTGATATGGTTTAAGGAAAGCTGCCTCATATGAAAAGTCATGACTCTCATATATTCATGGAAACCTTAATCCCTATTGCATTTTCTGGATTGCCTGAAAATATATGGAAACCCATCACAGAGATATGTTTATTCTTCAAAGACTTATGTTTTACCACATTAAGGGAAGAAAACCTATTTCAAATGAATCGGAACATTCCTCTAATCAGTAATAAGATGGAAATGATTTTTCCATGTGGTTTCTTTGATGTGATGGAACACCTTCCAATTCACCTTGTACACGAGGCGCGACTTGGAGGCTCGGTTCAATGCAGGTGAATGTATCCATTCGAGAGGTAATGATCAAACCTTTATTTATTCTTGTAATTTTCTTTAACGTTATCGTCTAATATGACAATGTGCAGGACTATCGGCAAGTGTAAACGATTTGTTAAACAGAGGAATAGGATTTAAGGATCCATATGCGAAGCCTATCTTGCAAAGGAAACTGCCCATTTTTGTTCTTACTACTTTGACAGTCATGTGCCATGTGCTAGAAATAGGCCCAATCGGCACAATATGGTGATTGAGATTGATCCATTATATCCACCAATGTCCATATTCAATCAACCAGACCGAGGTTCTAAAGATCGAACAAAAGGGGGCCTAAGTAGTATGGAGTACAAATCAGCTTCAAATCATGTGTTGCTAAATTGTTCGAAAGTTCAACCCTTTCTTAAGTAAGTGTTGACGTAAGATTAATTTACATGGGCTACTATTTACTTTGGTTGATACAACTAACAAATAATTTTCAATGTGTCGCTCAGTGACTCCGTGAGTCAATTTGGTCATGGTTCTGTATATTCTACATTTGAGGCATGGTTTAAAGAGTGTGTAAGTGTATCTTACATACTTTTTCACATGTGAATATACATACTTGTAAATAAACTTGCTCACTTGTGATTTATTTACCCCTACATGTAGGTCAATAATCCAAACAACGGTGTTAATAATTTTTGAAAGACATATCTTGGGGACCTGCACCTACGGTTACGACTATGTCTAAGTATTATGTGAATGGTTACAAATTTCACACCGAGGAATGCTCCAAGTATAAAAAAAAACAATAATAGTAGGGTGTGTGTCAAAGGTGGTGAAGGCAACCAGGATGGGGAAAATGATTATTATGGTGTGATTAAAGAGATTCTAGAATTATCATATTCAGGTTGGCCAAATAAGAAGATCATATTTTTCTGATGCAAGTGGTTTGACCCAACACCTAGAAGAGGTACAAATGTACACTCGCAGTACAACATAATTGAGGTTAATAAAAAGAGGGAGTATGATCGCTATGATCCTTTTATAATTGCAGAAAGAGTTAGGCAAGTGTACTATGCTCCATATCCATTGCGGAGGGATAAGGCTGATTGGTTGGTTGTAATCAAAACAAAGCCTGTTGGTAGGGTGGAAGTTGAGAATGTGCTAGATGTTGCTTACCAAAACGATACCTCAAGTATTAACCAAATAGTGGATGATCAGTTAGAAAATGACTTGGATCATCCTCAATGCTTATTAGAAGAAGTTGATATGGAGGAAATAACAATCATAGAAAATGAGGATGAAGAATCACCTAATGAAAATGAAATAAGTGAAGAGGAAGAATTTTC
>AWOL01S0010160.1:23181-49192 GCA_000715115.1 Nicotiana otophora
TCACCAGTCACAGAGCCATATGGTACGCCCGTCCTCTGCTCCATTTGCTTCATCTCCAGCTGGATCGCATCCATCTAGATTTCATCCGGCTGGATCGCAATAGTGGTCTGGATCGCAGCAGAGGTCTAGATCGATGCAGGGGTGTGGATCACAACCATCTTCATCAGGGACCCCGTTTCCCTCTCCACATAGTTCTTCTCCTAGCATTTCTAGACTTTGTCTTCGGGATAGTAGCACTGAGACAGATGCCTCTCCCCCCCTTCCCGTCTGTGCACGCTTCAGATTCATCGGAGGATGATGATCCAGATGAAGTGCGTTATGATCGTTATCATAGGATGATCATCAGACCTGAGGGCAATGGGTAAGATTTATTTATTACTTCTTTATTTTTGCTGAATTATAATAGCTACTCTTATTTATTTAGTATAATTGCTATGTTGCAGGTTCATTCCTAATCATCAGGTTACAAAGATAATTACTGATATTCTTGGCGGGTTGTATAATGCACCCTATCCGACTTGGAGGGACTTTAAAAAGGATCTCGTGCAACAAATGTTCAACCAATTTAAGGTTTTAATTCAATTCTTATCTATTTAAGCATTATATTAATAATATTTTCATCTAATGTTATATACTTTATTTGCAGACAAAGTGTGCCTGGGAGGACCGGTATAACCGTGAAATTTGTGCAAATTAGGAGTACAAATGCCGTAAGAGACTCTCTGATTCCTTCTGCTCCGCTAGAAAGGTTAACAAAAAGCCTTCATGGGTTCTACCGGATTTATGGGAGGATCTGCAGAGGTATTGGGCCACCGAGAAATTCGAGAAGCAGAGTGAACTGGGAAAGAAGGCACGAGCATCTGAGAATGGTGGCTCCTTGCACTGTCTGAGTTCAAGGAGCATGGGGGATACGAGGAGACAACTGGTAATTTCTTAAAATATTTCGGTCTATTTTTATCGAACTATATTTATATATGTTAATTTCGTTAACACGTTTTATTTTATTTGTAGGAAAAAAAATATGGGAGGAAGATGAGTCATGAGTTCTTCATGAAGACTCACATCCGGAAGAAGAAGGTATCGACAGATCCAACTAGATGGGTCGAGGACCGGGCGAAGACTACATATGTAAGTTTCATAACTACTATAAATGTTTATAATATTATATAGTTAGTAATTTTCTATCTTCTAAATAAAGGGTCGCTACACGATTAATGTGGAGGAGTACACTCTGAGCTTGCCACCAAATGAGCAAGGCGAGCGACCACCCATTTCAAATGAAGAAGCGCAGAGGATATGGTTGGATGTTGTCGGTGGTCCTAAAAAGGGGATAGCATACGGCCTTCCAGATAAATCATTTTGGCGCTACATGGCTGGATTGCAAGGTATAGGGACTTCCGTCCAAGGCAAGGCGATTGATAGGTCGACTATATCATCTATGAAACAGAAGATTGCAAAGCTGACAGCAGAGCTTGAAGAGACAAAGGGTAGAGAAAAAAAGAGAGATGAACAATTTGATACCCTTCAAGTTCAGCTAGAAAGGAGGGACGAACAATTTAATCTCCTTCAAGGCTAGCTGGCCAATCTTCTTGCTAGTGGTACTTTTTCCATTCCCCGGTCTCGTGAGCCTTCCCCATGTGCCGACGATGAAGGTTCTAGGAGTGAAGATGGAGATGATGCTAGATAAAAAAAACTCATTGAATGGTGTGTATTGCTAAACAAAGTATTGAACTTGTCAATATTTAGTTGAGACTAGTTTTGAATGATGATTGTATTGTTATTTTGTTATTGAACACTTTAGTAGTTATTGTTGTGGTTGTTACTAGTTGTTGTTGTTGTTAGATTATGGTTGTTAGTGTTAGTTAATAGTTTTTGTTAGTTAATTATTGTTGTTGTTGTTAGTATATTCATTGTTGTTGATTAATTATGGTTGAATGGCAGCAATTTAATGCTGTCATTATAGGATGGATATTGGTTGTAATTGGCAGATGGTGTAGCTTAAAAACAGGTATTTTCTACCCAGTATATTTCCGACCAAATTCGGTCGAAAATTAATTTTTTTTCCCAGAAATTCATAATTTCTGACCGAATTCGGTCGGAAATTTCAAATAACTTCTCCAGTTTTTTGAAATTTCTGACTGAATTCGGTCGGAAATTATGAATTTATATTTATTTTTTAAATAAATTAATAATTTATTACAATTTACAACTAATTATTTAATTAAATAAAATTATTATTATTTTAAATTTCCGACCGAATTCGGTCGGAATTTGAAAATTAAAAAAAATATTAATAGTTTCCTACCGATTTCGGTCGAAAATTTAAAAATTAAAAATATATATATTTAATAGTTTCCGACCGATTTCGGTCGAAAATTAAAGTTTGACAGTCAGTCAACGCTTTAAAATTTCCGACCGATTTCGGTCGGTACACGTTAGCGACCATCGTTTTTACGACCAATAAAAATCGATCGGAATTCGGTCGAAAATTATCAATTTCCGACCGATTTCGGTCGAAAATGGCAGACGAAATTGCACTGTTTTTTAGTAGTGATGCGTGGATATAGTTCATAATCGTGATATACTTACAGACTAGTTATAATTTGACATAGTTGAGCTTGAGGTTATCTTGGAGCTGGATTGGACGACTTCGTGCTGCCTATACTTAATTACCATGAAAGACTATCGTATTTTTCCATTTCGAATGATCCTAGTATTCAATATAAACAATACGCAGTATGCTATAGGAAAAGCTAGCTCATAAGCAGGGGCGGAACCACCCCTATACGATGGGGTGGCATGACACCCATAAAGATGATTAAATTTTACATAGCTATATTGAAATTTTCTTAAATTAGGTTAATATATGATTCTGCCACCCGTAGCCGTAAGCTAGACAAAGGTGTTATGGTTGTTAGACCTTTTTGAAAGCTTTCTTGTATGTAAAATTTAAGTTGGAATTTACCTTGAACCATGTCCGACTTCTCCTTTTCGTGTGCTTTTTATTTCTTTTTTTCTTTTTTTGGCTACCTCCCAATTTTCTATATGTTGTTTTATTATTTTTTGTATTTTTCTTTTCTCCATTCTATAATTTGTATGTGGTCTCTAGCAAAAACAAAAAAATAGACTCCAAAATTTAAAATTCTATAATATAAGCATTTCTCTTAATCTCAAATTTATGAGTTTTCTTCTTTCAAATCCGAAAAACTTGGGTCTTAATGGGAATTTGATTGAGATCAAATGTTTTTCATCTTTTTTTATTATATCATAGAAATTTGTGTTATTCTATGGTTATTAAATATAATTTAAATCTCTTTACTATTAAACTATGACGAAAATCGTAAGCATTGCTTAAAAAATATGAGATTTATGATTTTGATTTTTGGGAACTTGTAGTTTATTTAATTCTATATTTATGGGGTATAATTTATCTATTGAAGATATTTTTTTTGATTTTCTTATTCTGATTGATGTAACTCCCTTATTGAAAATGTTATCTTACTTGTGTAAATTTACTTTTAATATACAGAAAAAGATTTAATTTCCTAGTGAAAATATTGATTTTACTTGTGTTGTTATAATAAAGGCATGATTCCTTATTTAAAATGCTAATTATATTTATTTTTTAATATCTAAGATGTAGTTTTTGTATTTGCAAATAAAAAATATCTATTAGGTTGACCCGAATAAACTTAAAAAAAATCAAATAACCGTTCCTAACAAATTCCGTATTAGTCATTACAAGGTACACATTAAAGAAAATTATGGCACCCGTCTATCTTCAAATCCTAGATCTGCCTCTTCTCATGAGTAAAAGTTCTGTATATGATAAGTAAAAGGTATATATTGTCTAATTATAACTCGGGGCGCTAGAGTAATTAATCGACTATTGGGTTAGTCTCAGCTATTTATGGATTTCTATGTGTTTTTAGAGAACCTACTCGGACATCGATACCATAAACTTAGTTTGTTTCTATTCAGTACTATATAATAACTTAGAGTTCCACGAAAGGAAAGAGTAATAGTACATGTCACGTCTTCGTAGGGGTGTATGAATATGTTCCAACATTGTCGTACGCGAGAGTATTATGTGGGAGTGTATGGATGTTTTTCAGCATCACTGTACACGTGAACGATATCTAGAGGAGTGAGGATGTGTGCCAACACTGTCGTAGGTTAGAACATTATGTGACAATGTTTGGATGTGTTCCACCACTATTGTATGTAAGAACGGTGGATGTGTTCCACTATAGGACTATGGTCGTGGCACTTGGATACATTTTTGCACAATAGAGACATAAGAGATTATGGGTACTCCAGTCGCAACATTAGCCGAGTGGATATACATAGCGAGGGGTGCATAATTAGTTGCCTTTGATCGAGTTGTACCTCATAATAGTTACTAACTTGATATACAGATCTTGTTATTTCAGGCTATAAATGGATGTCGATGTTGTTCGTCAGTGGGATGGTTCGAACCTAAGGAGTCACATATGTTGGGTCCAGATTTTAGTTATCAAGCATTAGATAAGGTTAAATTAAATGCGAGAATTATTTCGGACAGTATAGAATAGAAAAAACTCTTATGCCGGCAAACGAGATTGTGATTTAGAGTTCATGAAAGGTGAAAAGGCCTTCTTAAGAATTTTCCCATAAAGAAAAAAATTTATAAGATTTTGCATCGGATTAGATTAGTGTCATATAGACTTTCTTTACATCCAAAATTATTTAATGTTCATCCCGTGCTTGACGTGTCTGTGATTAGAAAATTTATTTGTGGCGATAGCCATAAGATTTAACCCAAGAATGTAGAACTTGATAAGAATTTGAGTGTCGAGTAAGGTCCAATATCTATCGTTAATAAACAAGAGCGACAATCATCCAATATAGGGAGTTATGCAGGAGTCTAAGATAGACATGTGGAATAAGTAACCGTAGTTGATCGAGATGTCAGATATACTTTCTAACTCGTTCGACGACGAACGATTATTTAAGAGGGGAAGAATGTAGCACTCCGTAAATTTTTGTGATGTTTTTTAGAACTATGATATTTGGAAGAGAATTTGAGTCTAGTAAGGACCATTGTGTTATTGTCTTAATTATAGTTTCCTACGCTAATAAACTATATATATATATATATATATATATAAAATATTCAAGTATGAGATTATATACGGCCAAAACCTATCAGCCCGTCGTACGAACTGGTTCGAGGTGGTAATACTTTGATCGAAGAGCGTCTTCGTAATATCAGAATGAGGTCTGAAGTCAGGTCATCAAGCCTCGGGTTCTAGGACCGATCAACGCCAAGCTCGGTATCATTATCGAGCTCGAATCCAAGTCGAGCTATAAGGCGAAGCAAAGTTATCAAGCTTAAGATTTATAGACCGACCGGCACTAACCCCGAATCAATATCAGGCTCCGAGTCGGAATCGAGCTTGAGTCAAGATCGAGAGCTCGAGTCAATATCGAACTCGAATCAATATCGAGCCCACAGACAAGAGTCGTTGCAACCGCACTAGGGAAGAGAATCCTGGCAGGAATTAAGGAAAAGCTAATTCATCATGGGTTCCCCACTATGTATATTTTATTATATCTGAAGTAGGATCCCTCCACTATAAAGAGGAATGATTGTTGTATCTGTAAGGACATTCGGCATTGTAACAAGAATCCTATTTTCTCATATCGAAAGATTAACCTTTTTGAGCTCCATCACTTCATCTTATTTTGTTCATTCATTTTCCTCTTTTATACTGTGTTATTTTTTCTAAGGGCTTTATAATCAAGATTGGATATTTCTAGTTCCCTTGAATGATTTGTATCAAAGTTATACCACATATCCTTAGGACTACGTATAAATTCAACTCTATCCGATTTTTCGGGTAAATAGTTTGGCGCTCACCGTGGGGCCGAGGATAACAGTGGTTATTTAGTACGAATCTGCAAACACACGCCATTTTATGCCTGTCTTTTGAAACTGTCTTTAGCTTCGGAGTAGCAATGGCAAACCCTCAATTAATGGCTTTACCTATCGAAAACGAAGCCAGCGTTCAAGACGAAACCAACAACTTGACGCCCAGGTCGGAAGGCCGCTTGTCGATACCATGGAAGCTCGAGCCGGAGCACCTGAAGCTTGGGTCGAAGTACCAATAGACATTAATTCACATGTGTCGCTTGAGGCGAACCAACATTCTGAACATGAAAAAAGTGTTCATGGCAGTACTCGATCTGCGGCTCGAGACACCCATAACGTTGAGGAAAACGGAGTCAGCTTGCGTATGATTTTTAAAATGCTACAATCCCAACAGGTAGCAATAGCTTAGTTGCAGAACCAAACCCAGGTACCAAGCAGGCCGGAGCCCAATCCACCTCGAGAAATTTTCCACAGAACGGAGCCAGCCGTAGTAAGGTCAAATGAGGAAGAATCGGGAACTACTCCCGAAATTACTAAGATACTCGAGGAACTCACAAAGTGGATCGAAGCAAACGATAAAAAAGTAGAAATATATAACTCCAGGGTAGATCAGATCCCCGGGGCACCACCAATGATAAAAGGGTTTTATTCCAAAATATTCGTGCAAAAGCCTTTTCCCTCGAGTGCGGCCCCAAACCCAATTCCGAAAAAATTTTGTATACCCGAGATTCCCAAATATAACGGAACTACCGACCCCAACAAACACGTCACCTCTTACATATGTGCCATAAAGGATAATGATTTAGAAGATGACGAAATCGAATCTGTGTTGTTGAAAAAATTCGGAGAGACCCTCTCGAAGGGAGCAATGATTTGGTATCACAATCTTCCACCGAATTCCATCGACTCATTTGCCATGCTGGTAGATTCTTTCATAAAGGCACACATCGGTGCCACAAAAGTCGCAACAAGGAAATCGGATCTTTTCAAATTAAAACAAAGGGATAATGAAATGTTGAGGGAATTCGTGTCCCGATTTCAAATGGAACGCATGGAGTTGCCACCGGTCACAGACGATTGGGTCGTTCAAGCTTTCACCCAAGGATTGAACGAGCGGAGTTTGATAGCATCATGTCGGCTGAAACAAAATTTGATCGAATATCCAACTGTAACTTGGGCGGATGTGCACAATCGATATCAGTCAAAAATCAGGGTCGAAGACGACCAATTAGGAGCTCCCTCTGGATCAGTACATCCAAGCAGGTCGGTTATTAAAAACCAAAGGGACATCGAAAGAGAGCCAAGGTCGAACAGAGACCGATATCAACCATACACCACAAATCGAAGGAATAATGATTCGGGACGCAATTCTGCCCGGAACAATCAAAGGAGTGATCAAGGACAGAATTCTCAGGGACTTATGAGCAAAAGTGGTTTCGACAAATATGTCGATCCTATAGAGGTACCTCGATTATCGGAATATAAATTTAGCATCGATGCATCAGGCATTTTATCGGCAATCAGAAGGATCAAGGATACTAGGTGGCCCAGACCCATGCAAATCGATCCTTCCCAAAGAAACCCAAATTCAATGTGCAAATATCATGGCACACATGGCCACAAGACCGAGGATTGCAGACGATTAAGGGTGGAGCTATCTCGTTTATTCAATGAGGGCCATCTTCGAGAGTTCCTCAACGATCGAGTCAAGAACCATTTCAGAGCAAGAGATGCCAACAGAAAAAATGAACAGGAGGAACCTCAACATATCATTCATATGATCATCGGTAGGGTCGACACTCCACAGGAACCCATACTCAAACGCTCAAAGATACCGATCACTAGAGAAAAACGAACCCGAGATTACGTGAGCAAAGACACTTTATCATTCAACAACTAAGAAGCCGAAGGCATCTCTCAGCCCCACAATGACACTCTGATAATTTCTATCTTATTAGATAAAGTTCAAGTTAAGAGTGTTTTAGTATATCTAGTTAACTCTGCGAATATCATCCGATCTAGGGTCGTGGAGCTACTCGGTCTGCAAAATAAATTCGTGCCCGCAGCTCGGGTCTTAAACGGCTTCAACATGGCCAGTGAAACAACTAAAGGGGAGATTATTCTACCAATAAACGTGGCTGGGACCATCCAAAATTCCAAGTTCCACGTAATCGAAGGTTATATGAGGTACAATTCCCTACTCGGAAGGCCTTGGATCCACAATATGAGGGCAGTACCTTCGACTCTCCACCAAGTAATAAAATTCCCGACGTCGGATGGTGTAAAAATAGTGTATGGGGAGAAGCATGTTGCGAGAGAAATGTTTGTGGTCGATGAGGTAACGCTGATGTCAACAGTATCAACCTCGGAAAGGTCAAGCATCAAAGGTAATCAAGAAGTTAAATAACAATCACAGCCACCAGCCTCGACCGAATTGGGGAAGCAGGAAATAGAAGAAGAAGAGGAGGATTTTCTGATCCCTCGAACCTTTATCATCCCCGAAGATTCTGGTGCCACTAAATCGACGGTTGAAGAACTGGAACAGGTTATATTGATCGGGAATCTACCCGAGATAAAGGTATACCTAGGAACGGGATTGACCCCCGAACTCAGGAAAAAACTTAATCAATTTCTTATCGATAACATAGATTGCTTTGCTTGGGCCCATGTAGACATGACAGGAATCCCACCATCGATAACAACGCACCGGCTGAGCTTGGACCCTAGGTTCAGACCTGTAAAGCAAAAAATAAGACCTCAATCCGAGTTAAAACACGCGTTCATGAAGTACGAGGTAAGTAAACTTCTCAAAATAGGCTCGATTCGGGAAGTAAAATATCCCGAATGGTTAGCTAATATAGTTGTAGTCCCTAAAAAGGGGAACAAACTTAGAATGTGTATAGATTATAAGGATTTAAACAAGGCATGCCCTAAAGATTCTTTTCCACTGCCCAACATCGATCGCATGATCGATGCCACGGCCGGCCACGAGGTCCTTACTTTTCTCGATGCCTATTCCGGGTATAATCAAATCTAAATGAACCTGGAAGACCAGGAAAAGACTTCATTTGTCACCAAGTATGGAACATATTGTTATAATGTGATGCCCTTCATGCTAAGAAATGTAGGAGCTACTTACCAACGCCTAGTAAATAAAATTTTCGAGGAACAAATAGGTAAATCAATGGAAGTTTATATTTATGACATGCTAGTTAAGTCCCTGCGCGCAGAGGACCATTTGGCTCATTTGCAGGAAACATTCGAGATTTTAAGGAAATACAACATGAAGCTCAACCCCGAAAAATGTGCTTTTGGGGTCGGTTGGGGTAAGTTCCTCGGCTTCATGGTATCAAATCGGGGATCGAGATCAACCCTGATAAAATCAAAGCCGTCGAAGACCTCGCCATCGTGGATAGTGTAAAAGCCATGCAGAGGCTAACGGGATAGATTTTTGCCTTAGGACGATTCATTTCAAGGTCGTTAGATTGAAGACACAAATTTTTCTCTCTACTCAAAAAGAAGAACGATTTCTCCTGGATCCCGGAATGCCAACAGGCATTAGAAGAATTAAACTGATACTTGTCAAGCCCACCAGTGCTTCACATACCAAAGGCAGATAAGAAACTTTACTTATACTTGGAGGTATCGAAAATCGCAGTGAGTAGCGTACTAATACGAGAAGAGCAAGGTACGCAATTTCCTATTTATTATGTAAGTAGAACCTTAGGAGAAGCAAAAACTAGATATCCACACTTAGAGAAATTGGCGCTAGTACTGATAAGCGCCTCTAGAAAGTTGAAACCATACTTTCAATGTCACCACATATGTGTGTTAACCACCTACCCACTTCGTAATATTTTTCACAAGCCCGAACTATCAGGCCGATTGGCCAAATGGGCTGTCGAACTCAGTAGGTACGATATCAAATGCCAACCCCGCACAGCCATCAAGTCTCAAATTCTGGCGGACTTCGTGGCCAATTTCACGCCAACCCCCGTACCAGAAGTGGAAAAAGAACTCTTGATAAAATTAGGTACATCATCGGGGGTTTGGAACCTCTTCACAGATGGTGCTTCGAATGTGAAGGGGTCAGGGCTTGGCACCGTTTTGAAACCCCCCACGGGTAGCATTATTAGGCAATCTATCAAAACTTCTAGGTTGACTAACAATGAGGCCAAGTACGGGGCCATAATTGTAGGTCTCGAACTAGCTAAAAGCTTGGGAGCAGAAATCATTGAAGCCAAATGTGACTCTTTACTAGTAGTGAACCAAGTAAGCAAAACCTTCGAAGTTCGAGAAGATAGGATGCAAAGATATTTGGAAGAATTACAGGTAACTTTGCACCGTTTCAAGGAATAGACTTTACAACATGTGTCTCGAGAGCAAATCAGTAAGGCCGACGCACTCGCAAGTTTGGGGTCATCGGTCGAGGAAGATGAGATCGACTCGTGGACTGTCATTCAACTCTCGAGATCCGTAATCGAGGAATTTCATGCCGAGATAAACTCTACAAGCCTAACCTGGAATTGGAGGAATAAGTATATTGAATACTTAAAGAACGAAAAACTCCCATAAAACCCTAAAGAATTGAGGGCCCTACAAATCAAAGCTGCTCGATTCATATTGGCTGAAGATGGAACATTATACAGAAGGACATTCGATGGACCATTGGCAGTATGTTTAGGACCAGGAGACACCGATTATATTTTACGAGAGGTACATGAAGGCACTTGTGGGAACCACTCCGGCGCCGATCACTAATTCACAAAATCATCAGAGCAGGATACTACTGGGATAGCATGGAAAAAGACACTAAGGAATTTGTTTGAAAATGTGATAAATGCCAAAGGTTTGCACCGATGATCCATCAGCCCGGAGAACGACTTCATTCGGTCATATCCCCATGGCCATTCATGAAATGGGGGATGGATATTATTGACCCTCTACCATCGGCCCCAGGTAAAGCTAAATTCATTTTATTTATGACTGACTATTTCTCTAAATGGGTTGAAGCATAGGCGTTCGAGAAAGTGAGAGAAAAAGAGGTTATAGATTTCATCTGGGATCACATCGTGTGTCGATTTGGTATACCCAAAGAAATAGTATGCGACAATGGTAAGTAATTTATCGTCAGTAAAGTGACAAAATTTCTTGAAGACCATAAAATAAAAAGGATATTGTCAACACCATATCACCTCAGTGAGAACGGACAGGCCGAATCGACAAACAAGACTATCATCCAAAACCTGAAGAAAAGATTGAACGAAGCTAAAGGGAAATGGAGAGAAATTATTCCCGAAGTCCTTTGGGCATATAGAACAACATCGAAGTCCAGTACGGGGGTGACTCTGTTTTCCTTAGTGTATGGTTTTGAAGCATTAATTCCAGTCGAAGTCGGAAAACTCAGCGCAAGGTTTCGACATACATCGGAGGAATCAAACCACGAAGCTATGAATACTAGCCTCAAACTATTATATGAAAAACGAGAAGCGACACTTGTTTGAATAGTTGCGCAAAAGCAACAAATCGAAAGGTACTATAATAGAAGAACCAACCTCCGCCACTTCAGAATCGGGAACTTAGTCCTAAGGAAGGTCACCGCCAATACTCGATATCCTAATGAAGGGAAGCTCGGCCCGAATTGGGAAAGACCCTATCAAGTCCTAGATATAGTTGGAGGAGTATCTTATAAACTCGGAACAATGGATGGCGAACCATTACCAAACAACTGGAACATATCACTCCTCAAACGATATTATTGCTAGGGTATGCTTTTCTCCTTTCTTTCGTCTGTATATATTCGACACTAACTCATTGCAGGAGTTCGACCAAAGCCATTGAGACCTCAGGTTTTAAAGTATGTATTGCACTCTTTTTCCCTTGGATCGGATTTTATCCCAACCAGGTTTTTTCGGCAAGGTTCTTAACGAGACAACAACTATGTGCTACCTGAGGACAATTCAATAGTATCCAAGGTTTATTTACAATCAACCTCGAATACTAGAAGGCTTTACCATCGAATAAATCAAATTCGATACTAGAAAGCTACTTCATACCAAAGCCATGTCAAACAGGGTCTCGATAGGGAAACGTGTAAGGGCCAAATGGTCAAACCGAACCATGCCCGTATAGTTTTTGCTTGAGTCTTGGCACAAAATACGAATACATGTATAATGACCTCTTTACCAATAACTCATATTTTGAAAATTTCGTTCTGCTTCATGATTCAAACAGGCTTAAAGGCCAACCACCACCGAAGGAGTTTTGAAATACCTACACCATAAAAGCCTATGGGCTACAATACTTCGAGTTTGAGTTCGAGCAATAACTCACTCGACTATTAAGCCTAAGGGCTACATTACTTCTAGTTCGAATCATTCACTCGACTGCTAAGCCTACAGACTACTTTTATTCCGAGTTCGAGCAAGAACTCACTTGACTATTACGCTTACGGGCTACATTACTTCGAGTTCGAATCATTCACTCAACTACTAAGCCTACATGCTACTTTTATTTTGATTTCGAGCAACCACTCACTCGACCCTTACGCCTACGGGCTACAATACTTTTATTCCGAGTTCAAGCAAGCACTCACTCGACTACTAAGTCTAAGGGCTACATTACTTCGAGTTCGAATCATTCACTCGACTACTAAGCATACGGGCTACTTTTATTTTGAGTTCGAGTAAGTACTCACTCGACCCTTACGCCCACTGGCTATATTACTTCGAGTTCGAGCAACCACTCACTCAACTATTAATCCTAAGGGCTATCTTACTCCGAGTTGAGCAATCACTCACTCGACCATAAAAGCCTACGTGCCACAATACTTCGAGTTGAAAGTTAGAGCAATCACTCTCTTAACAATTAAGCCTAAGGACCAATATGGGTATATTACTACAAGATTCAAAAATTACCTATTATTAGATAAAAACCTAAGCGTTTATTCTATTCTGAGTTCAAAACATACTCGAACTTAGCTATAAAAACATAGTGTGGTCATGGCATCGATCAAGCTATCCGAAATCTCGAACATATTATTGAACTCAGGAACTCACCCTCACGTGTCTGAAAAAACCTAACGGTTTTGTCCTAAGTTTAAACTTGTATTCGCTCGAGTACAGAGGCTACAACAACAAAAGTTTCACAAGGCAAAAGCACAAAACACGTTTTGAGCATAAAACTGAGAAGGGATTCAAAAGAAGATTTTCTATATATTGATAAAACGGGTTTCGTACAAGAGACCGATCAAAGCCTTTCCAAAAAAGAAACTAAGTCCTAACTACGGTCGGTTTTCGACCTCTTCTTCGGGAGCAACTTCTCCTTCGGGCCCCTTATCGGATCCGCCTCGACTACCTTCTTTATCATCATATTCATCATCGAAGGAGGCAAGCTTCCTGGCTTCAACCTCAAGCGCCTTGGCTCGGACTATCTCCTCAGAGAGGTCAAAACCTCGAGTATGGATTTCCTTGAGGGTCCCCCTCCGGGATTGGCACTTTGCCGAGTCTATGATCCATTGCTCTCGGTCAGAAGCCTCCCTTAGCTACATTTGAGCAGCCTCAACATCGGCCCGGTACATAGCGATGGACTTATCCGCCATGATTTTTGTCCTCTTGATCTCCGCCTCGGCCTTAGTAAGCCCGGTCTCGAGCTCCTCGATCCTCTTAGCTTGGGCCGAACTTTTCTGTTTGAAGCCCCGAAGTTGTACCTCGGCCGATAATAGTTTGGCCAAGGTAGTTTCTTTTTCTGCAGCCAGGTGGTCTATGGTCTCCTTCCACCGATCACACTCGGCCTTGACCTGATCGACTTCTTCCCGAAGTAACCCGATCTTTTTAACCTTCTGTTGCAGCTGAGATAACAAAGTGTTAACTTCCACTATTAGGTCGAGTCCGTACTCTATAAAAAGGATGCTCACCTGTTTATCTAGTTCAGCCTCTTCCTCACGAGCCTTGGCCAAATCCGCTTGAAAATCCTTTATAGCCTCGTCCTTTTGGCCGCAAAGAAGCTTCAGAGCATTCCTCTCCTCCGAGAACTTTTGGAGCTCGGTTTCTCACTGGCTGAGATCAGCTCGAAACTTGGCAAGGGCCTACACAAAAAGGGAAAACGCAAGTTAGATTTAGAAGAGAGTAAATAAACAAAGTGCAAGTAAACAGATTATTACCTGAGATATAAGGCGTTGGGCCTCTTCTAGGATAATAGAAGCATCACTAATATCGGAGGCATCATCGACTCCAGTAAAGCAATCCCGAAAGGGATCCCCTACACTAGAGCCTCCGCCCATATCAGGGGTCTTCAACTCTCGAGCTTCCTTTAGCGCCTCCTCAGAAAAAGTCGAAAGCGAAGGCAAGTGGCCTGCTATCATGGTCCTGAGCAAGTCGCTCGGGATGCACTGATCGATCTTCGAGGTCTCAGAACCAACCCCGTCCGGAGGGGTCATAGATGGCCGAGAAATGACCTCGACCTCTGGTAATTCGGGACCTTCACCCGATTTCTTTTTGGAAGCCTCCATGACACAAGGCTTGATTTTAGGAACCGCCTCCAGTTCAGAATGTTTGGAAACCTTGACGGCTTTCCTAGATCGGACTGTCAGTGTCGAGGCACTTTCCTCCTCTTCTACATCTCTTAATCTTTGGACCGAGTCCATCATAAGGGCGATTAACTTTCTCCTCACCCTTCGAGGCTTGGGCTTGGGGTCCTTGGACTGCGAGCCAGTTTTCCTCTTCTTATCTTCACCCGGTTTCGGAACAGGGGACTTGGTCCCTTCCTCGCCACTTGAAGGCCTCAAAATGGCATTCTTGGTCAGACCTGCATAAAAGAAAGTTAGTAACGGATGAAGTATAAAGAGTATTCTGAAAATGTGAAAAAAGAAGGACCTTACCATGATTCTTGGCCTCCCATCTACCTTTGGCCAAATCACGCCATGCGCGTTCGGCATAAGTGAAAGTCGAGGCTAATTTCCGAACCCAATCCTCGAGGTCGGGCACCGCTGGAGGCATCCAAGGAAAGAGCTGCATATCGGAAGAAGCATCAAGTGAAGTCGAAGGAGGTATGAAGAATAAAGTTTAAAAGATCACTTACGGTGAAAGTTCCACTCCTCGGGGAACGGCATCTTCTCTTCCGAAATAATGTCACGGGTCTTCACCCGTACAAAACGGCCCATCCAACCCTGATCCTTGTCTTTATCGATTCTCGAGATCAAGGCCTCCGTTGCCCGACGTTGGAGTCTGATTAGCTCTCGATGGATTCGAGGCTAATACAACCGCATAAGGTGATTTAAAGTAAAGTCTAGCCTCCTAGCTTTTCTAAAAAAGAAGTGCAGTATGATTACTATGCGTCATAGAGAAGGGTGAATTTGGACAAGAGTGACCTGATATCTTCTACAAATATCAACGATCACTGGTCGAGAGGACCCAATGTGAAGGGGTAAGTATAAACACTTAAAATTCCCTCCACATGAGCAGTGATGCTCTCTTCGGGAGAAGGAATTTGCAACACGACCTCGGGACCCCAGTTGCAATCCCTCCTTACGGCCTCGAGGTTGCCCTCTGTTATAGCACATGTACATCGACACATGCTCACATCGGCCAGGGATCGACGAAGGATTTTTGACTTTGAAATCAGACTTTAGAGTACACGGGCCGGGAACATACTCGTGGGGAGGCGGCCCCGCCGCCGCCTTGCCGTCGGATAGCCGGGAAGAGGAGCAAGAAGTTTTCTCCTTCTGTTGTACGGTCGTGGAGGTTTTTGCCATTTGTATGAGTAAAGAGTAGCGAAGGAAGATAAAAATATGGTGATTTCAACGCTGATGAAGATGGTTCTACAGGCGGCGCAAAGGAGACGAAAAGAATGAGAAGATTTAGAGGTTTGATTATAGCAAAAAGTAAAGTTTGATTCAATGAAGGAGCGGGCTATTTATAGTGTAAACAGTGGAGGTTCAATATCGATAATGGCCGACCATCATTTGATACGCATTAAATGCCTCCCTAAACTGAACCGACGGGACAGCTTTCACGTACGTCACGATCGGACTCGATACAAATATCAGTATATATCTAATCGCACCGTTGGTAAATCATGTCATTTCTCGTTATATCCTTCCCGAGAAACGAGGGGACTATCTGTATACGGCCAAACCAGATCAGCCCGTCGTACGAACTGGTCGAGGTGGTAATACTTTGATCGAAGAGCGTCTTCGTAATATCAGAATGAGGTTCGAAGTCAGGTCATCAAGCCTCGGGTTCTAGGACCGATCAATGTCAAGCTTGGTATCATTATCGAGCTCGAATCCAAGTCGAGCTACAAGGCGAAGCAAAGTTATCAAGCTTAAGATTCATAGACCGACCGGCACCGACCCCGAATCAATATCAGGCTCCGAGTCGGAATCGAGCTTGAGTCAAGATCGAGAGCTCGATTCAATATCGAGCTCACAGACAAGAGCCATTGCAACCGCACTAGGGGAGAGAATCCTGGCAAGAATTAAGGAAAAGTTAATTCATCTTGCATTTCCCACTATGTATTTTTTATTATATCTGAAGTAGGATCCCTCCACTATAAAGATGAATGATTATTGTATCTGTAAGGACATTCGGCATGGTAACAAGAATCCTATTTTCTCGTATCGAAAGAGTAACCTTTTTGAGCTCCATCACTTCATCTTATTTTGTTCATTCATTTTCCTCTTTTATACTGTGTTATTTTTCCTAAGGGCGTTATTATCAAGATTGGATATTTCTAGTTCCCTTGAATGATTTGTATCAAAGTTATACCACATATCATTAGGACTACGTACAAATTCAACTCTATTCGATTTTTCGGATAAACAGAGATGAATAAAATAATTAATTGGCTAGAGGTCAAACTTACAATTTACACAATTGGTTGGCTTCTAAAGAGATTTTGGTTAATTCCTAAAGGTTAAAAATGGGCCAGAACTATTATTCATTTTCTGGCCACGTTAAGAAGCCTAGGGTGAAGACATATATGGTCATGAGATGCCTTTATTTACTTAATAAGAGAACACAAACAGAAAAGGGGTTTTGGAAGATTAACGGCGGCGCACTTCCAAGGGAAACTGGAGGGATTATTATGTTATCTTTCAGTCGTGCAATCGTTGAGGAAGGGGTTGATAATTAAAGAAAAGTTACTGCTTGGTTGCCTTGTTCGTCCAGTAGCTAATCGAGAGGCATCGGTCTTTCGAATTGAAATTTCAGCAATCGCCTAGAGATTAAGACCAGTGGAGACCGTTTGGTTTGTGTTTTGAACGTGGCAAGGTTAAGTAACTTTCCGTTAGCCGGGTAAGTGAGACTTTAAACTTTGATTCTTATTTTTCTAAAATTTATTTTGAAATTATGTTTTGTTTGCCTGGTCCATGTGTTAGGACGAGCGTGCGCTTGGCAGAATCGGTGGTCTTTGACCAGCCGCAAATATATATTATTTTGTAAAAAGCTAAAATTATTTAATAAGTGATTTGTGGTCAGTGTTATCAAAGGCGAAAAGCGCAAAAAAACTCTAAGGTTTGTTGGGACTTTAAGCACAAGTAAATCGTGGGCTTTAAAGAAAAAATGCGCAAATAGCGAAAAACTACAAGTATGTATGTGTAGTCCAAGACTAATATATATAAGCATGAATGCTGAATATGTTGATAAAGAAATTGAAGATAATTTACGATAAAGTAAAATATCAATTGTTTAGTATCGCCTTTTCAGGATTACACTTATTGGCAAAGAAAAGTATGTCTTAGAGCTTTGATGACAACTATGAATCGCTCTTTAAGCGAGCCAAAGCGCTCAACATGTTTTAAGCCTCACTTTAGGGCTTAAGCACCCCTTTGATAACATTGTTTGTGGTGTGGTGTAATGTGATGTGGCGTAGCCTCGTACTATGGCGTTGGGGCGTTAGAAATTATTTCTTTGCTACCGTAATATTTGGGGCATTGTGTATGCCGCCGTAGTATATTTAGGGAACTGTGTATGTCGCCGTGATAGATTTGGGGCATTGTGTATGCTACCGTAAACTCGTTATGGTATTTGATTAATTTCCTGCACTGCCGTTTATGATAAGTCCTTAGTGTAGATTGTGTTGAGATATATAATGTTGTTACTGAATAATTGTATGGTAAAGGAATTTCTGTGCATATTATTTATGTGCTCGTTGTATGTTTGTATTTTCTAACACTTGTTCCAGGGCATTTAAAGTGGCGGGTCAAGGATCTTTGTGGGTTATATTTACGTATAACTCACTCCTTACCGGCATGTCCATGCAGATACTGTGGCTGAGGACGAGGCTTGTGGCTAACGAGTTCGTTGAGTGGATTCTATAGCTGAGGTGAGCCGCCGCATTATTTGCGGAGGCCGTTGTTTCAGCTCTACCTATCTTGTGTTTATTTGCGCAAAACAGTTATTTGGAATCTCTTTCAAGAAAATGTGCATTCCTCCTTTTTTCTTGACAGAATAACCCCCCCCCCCCCTTTCTTTTGATATCTCTAGACTTATTAAATCATTTTTTAGAATAAAAACAATTACAAAAGAGAAAAAGAAAGCGAGAAATAGACATTAGTCCTAATAAAATAAATAATATTAAAAAATTTGAATCGCCAAAAAATATTTTTCAAATATTAAAAAGAAATACTCGATTAATATGGAAATTCCATTATTTTCTAAAAAATTCATTCAAAGATTATACATCTATCTATTTTTATCTATCATTAATATCCCTAGAATTAATACACAACTCTTTCTTGAATCAACAAACAAATTGATTGATAAATACATTTCCAATAATAAAATAAATCAAGAAAAAATTAATAATAAAAAAATATTCACTTTATTTTGACTATAAAAAAGTCACTTTATAATATTAGTAAGAACAATTCACATATGTTTTTTGATTTATCCGACTTGTCACAAGCATATGTATTTTACAAATCATCACAAATCCAAGTTATTAATTTGTCAAAATTAAGATTTGTTCTTCAATATAACATAACGTCTTTTTTCCTTAAGACTGAAATATTAGTATGCCCACCAGTTAAACTTCTATTACTCTGTTAGATGCTCCATGGTCTTAGTATGAAATTTGGGTTAAAAATTCATTATTTGAGTGCTCATTAGAATATATAAATAAAAGGTGGTTTTAGTTGGATAATTTTTGTATTTAGTAATATTTAATGTGTGTGGACTTGTACGTGTTTCTTTCAGTGCTTATATAAAAGGTTAAGAGTACAATAATTGGTTCGCCTAGCGGGTTATGTTAGCTGGGTGTCAGTCACGTCTAGGGGGTAGTTTGGGACGTTGCAGCTTCCCCCTCTGGTTTCGATATTAAAAGCAGAGAATCATTTAATTCTCTCCGGGGAATATCTTCACTTAGAACCAAGTCTCTAATATCATCCAATTTGAGTTTGGTACTTCCCGATGAACTGCTAACTGCAGTTACTGTTGCAGACTAACTCTCCGGTAGAGATAATAGTAGTATCAATGCCCTGACTTCGTCATCAAATATTATCTTAACAGAATTCAACTAAGTTAATATTATATTAAACTCATTGATACGTTCCGTGACAGATCCACCTTCTGTTATCTTTAAGTTGAACAATCGACGCATCAAATAGACTTTATTTGAAGCAGATGGTTTCTCGTACATATTTGATAACGCCTTCATCCGGCCTGCAGTGGTCTTCTCGTTAATGATGTTAAACTCCACATTTCGTGTTAGTGTCAAACGAATCACACCAAGAGCATGGGGATCTAATAGATCCCAATCCGCTTTGGCCGTATTCTCTAGTTTTACCTCGGTGAGAGGTAATTATAATTTTTTCTAGTATAAATAATCCTCTATTTGCATTTTTTAGAATTCAACATCTTTGCCATTAAATTTGTCAATCTTAACCTTCCCTTCTTGTTTTGGTAACAATGTAAATATTACCATTAACAAACCAAATTAATACACCTATAGAGCACTTATTTCCATAGCCACCTTCTAGGAAGGGCACTCTGAACAATAAGCCTACGAGAGTAACTAATTATAAATATACAGAAGAACTTTTAATTCAACATGTATTCTAAGTACTAAGTATTCTATGTAAAAACTCTTTACTCCTATGTGCTTTTTTTTACGATCTAAGTACTTCTATTCTCTGTACAATTTATCTATTTATGTGTGTTGCTACTTCTGCTGGTTGTAGTATAGCACCCTTAAACACTTTGTAATTCCGAGCTCGCCAGGTCTGGTATGTCATGGCTCCCCAAACAACTGCTATCACCTCCTTTTGAAGTGCTTTCTAGTGCTTCCTCTTGATACATTCAAACACCTGTTTAAGCTCTCCAGCGGGAAGCTGAACATTAGTCCATTGAGTAAGTTCAACTCTCAAAGCTGTGATCCAATTACAGTCCACAAATAAATGTGTACTCGTCTCCAAAACCTGATAGTCACATAAGCAGCAATTGGGATTCTCTACTTGTATGTGCAATCTAAGTAATCTTTCTTTTGTTAGTAGCCTACTATAGACTGCTAGTCACATGTGAAATCTGTGTCTAGGTAGAACCTTCCCTTTTTTCGATGCTATTTTTCAAAAAACAAAAAAAACAAAATTATGTGAATAGTAACTGCGAATACTACTCCGTATAAGAAATAAATATTTTAACCGTATAAGATAGACAACAATCACTATTGGTGAACAATACTATCACTATAATGAATAGTACTTCCCTATTGTGAAGAGTGTATTGATGATCAATAGTGTCGCACTTAGTATTGAATAGTTCATGCACCAATGCCGTACTTTTCTACCAGAATTATACTGTCTGTGCTTTGATACCAGTTGATAGGAAGCGTGCCAGGCTAATAAAAGGGAAAATATTTAAAAGAAAAAATAATAAATTGCACAAGACAATAAGATTTACGTGGTTCGATAATTGTTTGCCTACTCCACGGCACACAAAGAATAACTTTTTATGAATTGAACAAAAAGAAGAAGTTGATGAGGGATGATCAAATAAAAATACATACCCCTTTTATAGGCATTTGAATACCCTGCCGACGTAATCACTTACGTAGCAAGAAAAGAATTCAAAGATGAATTCTTTTTCCGCCTATCATTCTGTTTCATACTTTTCTTTCTTTCACATACAACAAGTTTGCTCCCATCACACCCCCTAAAATCTATTGATCAACCATCCGTTCATGTGTAAATGTGTATTACAACAAAATAAAGTGGTGGCTTGTCAACTGTATACGGTCGAAATAGATTTCGGCCTTCGCACGAACGGTCGAGGTCAAAATGTAATAGATCAGAGTAAGACTTCAAAATGGGTTCCGAAGATGGTACAAACAACCTTCGAGCCCGATGGACCGATCAATGTCGAGCTCGATATCATTATCGAGCTCGAATTCAAATCGAGCTATGATGCAAAGTAAAGGTATCGAGCTTATGATTCAAAGACCGACCAACCCTGACCCCGAACCAATGCAAGGATCCGAGTCAGAATCGAGCTCAAGTCAAGATCGAGAGCACGAGTCGAGACCGAAAACTCGAGTCAATATTGAGCTTACAGACAAGAGCTATTGCAATCCCACTAGAGGAGGGAATCCTGGCAGGAATTATGGAAAAGCTGATTTATCATGGGTCTCCCACTATGTATATTTAATTATATCTAGAGTAAGGTCCCTCTACTATAAAGTGGATGGCTATTATTTTTGTAAAGACAGTTTTTACATTGTAATTCAAGCACCATATTCTCATATAGAGAAGAGTTGTTCTTCTAAGTAAGCTTCATAAATTGGTTCAACATGTTCATTCCTAAAAATCATCTTCTTTACAACCGTGTTTACTTTGTACTCTTTGCAATCCATATTTGATATTTCTATTTATCCTTAAGGTTTGTATTAAGCTATACCACATATCCTTAGAACTACGTACAAATTTAACTCTATCCGTTTTTCGGATAAACCAGTTTGGCGCCCACCGTGGGGCTAAGGATAACAGTGTTTGTTTGATACAAATTTGCAACACACATCAGTTTACGCTCGTATTTTGGGGGTGCCTCTGACTTCAAACTAACAATGGAAAACCCTCGATTAATGGCTTTACCTACCGACAACGAAGTCGTCCTTCAAGACGAAACCAATAGCTTAATGCCCAGGGCCGGAAGGCCGCTTATCGACGTCATTGAAGCTCGAGTCGAAGTACCTAAAACTCGAGCCGAAGTACCGCTAGATGTCAACTCGCATGTGGCCTTTGAGGCAAACCAACGTTCCGAACCTGAGAATAGCATTCATGGAGGCATTCGATCTGCAACTTGAGACTCCCATAATGTGGAGGAGAACGGAGTCAGCTTGCGTATGATCTTTGAAATGTTGCAAGCCCAACAGGTAGTGATAGCTCCGTTGCAGAGCCAAACCCAGCTACCAAGCAGACTGGAACCTAGTCCACCTCGAGAAACTGCCTACCGAACGGAGCTAGCCGTAGTAAAGTCGAACGAGCAAGAATCGGGGACTACTCCCAAAATTGCTAAAATACTTGAGGAGCTCACAAAGCGAATCGAAGCCAACGATAAGAAAGTGGAAACATATAATTCCAGGGTCGATCAAATACAGAGGCTCCGCCCGTGATAAAAGGCTTAGATTCCAAGCAATTCGTACAAAAGCCTTTTCCCTCGAGTGCAACCCCAAAACCAATCTCCAAAATATTTCGTATGCTCGAAATCCCCAAATATAATGGTACTACCGATCTCAACGAACATATCAGCTCTTACGCATGTGCCATCAAGGGTAACTCTTTGGAAGATGATGAAATCGAATCCGTATTGTTGAAAACATTCGGAGAGACCCTCTCGAAGGGGGAAATGATTTGGTATTATAACCTGCCGCCAAATTCCAACGATTCATTTGACATGTTAGCGGATTCAATTGTAAAGGCATACGTCGGTGCCATAAAGGTTGCAATGAGGAAATCAGACCTTTTCAAAGTGAAACAAAGAGATAATGAAATGCTGAGGGAGTTCGTGTCCCGATTTCAAATGGAATGCATGGAATTGCCACCGGTCACGGATGACTGGGCCGTCCAAGCTTTTACTCAAGGGTTGAACGAGCGAAGCTCGATGTCATCATGTCGGCTGAAACAAATTTTGATCGAGGGCAATAACTTGGGCAGATGTGCACAATCGATATCAATCAAAGATCAGGGTCGAAGACAACCAATTAGGAACTCCTTCTGGATCCGCACATCCAAACAGATCGGCTATTAAAAACTAGAGGGACATCGATAGAGAATCGAGGTCGAACAGAGACCAAAATCAACCATACGTCATAGATCGAATGAATAACAGCTCGATACACAATGTCACCCTGAACAATCGAAGGAGTGATCGAAGACAGAATTCTCGGGGACTGATGAGCAAAAATGGCTTTGACAAACATGCCGGTCCTAGAGAGGCACCTCGGTTATTGGAGTATAACTTCAGCGTCGATGCATCGGGTATTATATCGGCAATCGGAAGAATCAAAGATACTAGGTGGCCCAGACTCATGCAAACCGATCCTTTCCAAAGAAACCCAAATTCTATATGCGAATATCATGGTACGCATGGCCACGGGACCGAGGACTGCAGACAGTTAAGGGAGGAGGTAGCCCGTCTATTCAGTGAAGGCCACCTTCGAGAATTTCTCAGTGATCGAGCCAAGAAACACTTTAGAGAAAGGGACTCCAACAAAAAGGACAAATAATAGGAACCTCAACATATCATTCACATGATCATCGGCGGGGTCGACACTCCACAGAGACCCGCACTCAAACGCACTAAGGTATAGGCCGTAGGGGAAAAACTAACCCAAGATTATGTGTCCGAAGGCACTTTATCGTTCGAAAACGAAGAAGCAGAAGGCATCTCTCATCCCCACAACGACGCTCTAGTAATTTCTATCTTATTAAATAAAGTTCAGGTTAAGCGTGTTTTGGTGGATCCAGGTAGCTCTACGAATATCATCCGATCAAGGGTCGTGGAGCAGCTCGGTCTGCAGAATCAAGTCGTGCCCGCAGCTCGGGTCTTAAACGGCTTCAATAGGGTCAGCGAAACGCTAAAGGGGAAATTATTCTACCAGTGAACGTGGCTGGAACCATCTAAAACACAAAGTTCCACATAATCGAAGGCGACATGAGATATAATGCCCTACTCGGAAGGCCTTGGATCCACAACATGAGGGCAGTACCTTCGACTCTCCACCAAGTAATGAAATTTCCAACGTCGGACGTCGTGAAAATAGTGTAACGGGAGCAGCATACGGCGAAGGAAATGTTTGCAGTCGATGAAGTAACACCGATATTAACATTATGAGCCCCAGAAAGATCGAGCATTAGAAACGTACAAGAGGCCAAATAGCAATCACAGCCACCAGTCTCGACCAAATAGGTAAAGCATGAAACAGAAGATGACGAGGAAGATTTCCTGACTCCCCAAACTTTTATCATCCCCGAGGATTCTGACGCCACCAAATCGACGGTCGAAGAGCTAGAACATGTTATATTGATCGAACATCTTCCAGAAAGAAAGGTATACCTGGGAACGGGATTGACCCCCGAACTCAGGAAAAAACTTATTCAATTTCTTATTGATAACATAGATTGCTTTGCTTGGTCCCATGTAGACATGACAGGAATCCCACCGTCAATAACAATGCACCGACTGAGCTTGGACCCTAGGTTCAGACCGGTGAAGCAAAAAAGAAGACCTCAATCTGAGTTAAAGCACGTGTTCGTGAAGGACGAGGTAAGTAAACTTCTCAAAATAGGCTCGATTCGGGAAGTAAAATATCCCGAATGGTTAGCTAATGTACTTATAATCCCTAAAAAAGGGAACAAACTCAAAATGTGTGTAGATTATAAAGATATAAACAAAGCGTGCCCCAAAGATTCTTTTTCACTGCCTAATATCGATCGGATGATCGTTGCCACAGCCGGTCACGAGATCCTTACTTTTCTCGATGCCTATTCCCGGTACAATCAAATTCGAATGAACCCGGAGGACCAAGAAAAAACTTTTATTTATCACCAAGTATGGAACATACTGTTATAATGTAATGCCCTTCGGGCTAAAAACGCAGGAGCTACTTATCAACGCCTAGCGAATAAAATGTTCGAAAAATAAATAGGTGAGTCGATGGAAGTTTATATTGATGACATGCTAGTCAAGTCCATACGTGCAGAGGACCATTTAACTCATTTGCATGAGACGTTCGAGATTTTAAGGAAATACAACATGAAGCTCAACCCCGAGAAATGTGCTTTCGGAGTTGGCTCGGCCAAATTCCTTGGCTTCATGGAATCAAATCGGGGAATCGAGATCAACCCCGATAAAATCAAGGCCATCGAAGACATCACCATCATGGATAGTGTGAAAGCGGTGCAAAAGCTAACCGTACGGAGAGCTGCCTTATGCCGATTCATTTCGAGGTCATCGCATCGAAGCCACAGATTTTTCTCTCTACTCAAAAAGAAGAACGACTTCGTTTGGACCCCGGAATACCAACAAGCTAAAGAACAATTGAAGCAATACATGTCAAGCCCACCACCGCTTCACACTCCGAAGACAGATGAAACACTTTACTTATACTTGGCCGTATCGCAAATCGCAGTAAGTGGCGTCCTAGTTTGAGAAGAGCTTTACACAATTTCCTGTTTATTACGTAAGTCGGACCTTAGGAGAACCAGAGACTAGATATCCACACTTAGAGAAATTAGCACTCGCACTGATAAGCGCTTCTAGGAAATTAAGACCATACTTTCAATGTCATCACATATGCATGTTGACAACTTACCCACTTCGTAATATTTTACACAAGCCCGAACTATCGGGCCGATTGGCCAAATGGGTCGTCGAGCTCAGTGGGTACAATATCAAATATCAACCCCGTACGGCCATCAAGTCTCAAATTTTAGCAGACTTCGTGGCCGATTTCGCACCATCCCTTGTACCCGAAGTTGAAAGAGTACTCTTGTTAGAATCGGGTACATCATTGGGGGTTTGGACCCTCTTCACAGATGGTGCTTCGAACGTGAAGGGGTCCGGGCTTGGCATCATGTTAAACCCCACCCCCCCCCCCCCCCCC
>AWOL01S0010160.1:50127-63637 GCA_000715115.1 Nicotiana otophora
CACGGGTGGCATCATTAGGCAGTCTATCAAAACTTCTAGGTTAACTAACAATGAGGCCGAGTACGAGGCCATGATTGCAGGTCTCGAGCTGGCAAAAATCCTAGGAGCAGAAATGATTGAAGCTAAATGTGACTCTTTACTGGTAGCAAACCAAGTAAACAAAACCTTCAAGGTTCGAGAAGGCAGAATGCAGAGGTATTTGGACAAGTTACAGGTAACTTTGTACCGTTTTAAGGAATGGACTTTGCAGCATGTGCCTCGAGAAAAAAACGGTGAGGTCGATGCGCTCGCAAATTTGGGGTAATCGGTCGAGGAAGACGAGATCGATTCGGGGACTGTCGTTCAACTCTCAAGGTCCGTAATCGAGGAGGGGCACGCCGAGATAAACTCCACGAGCTTAACCTGGGATTGGAGAAATAAGTATATTTAATATTTGGGAAACGGAAAACTCGCATCGAACCCTAAAAAGTCAAGGGCCCTACGAACCAAAGTTGCTCATTTCACGTTGGCTGAAGATGGAACATTGTACATGAGGACGTTCGATGGACCATTGGCAATATGCTTGGGACCAGGAGACACCAATTATGTTTTACGAGAGGTCCATGAAGGCACTTGTGGGAACCACTCCGGCGCCAAATCACTGATTCACAAAATCATCAGAGCAGGATATTACTGGGATAGCATTGAAAGGGACACTAAGGAGTTTGTTCGAAGATGCGATAAATGTCAAAGGTTTGAACCGATGATCACCCGGGGAACAGCTTCATTCAGTCCTATCCCTATGGCCATTCATGAAATGGGGGATGGATATCGTCAGCCTCTACCATCGGCCCCAGGTAAAGCTAAATTTATTTTATTATGATTGACTATTTCTCTAAATGGGTTGAAGCACAGGCGTTCGAGAAAGTAAGAGAAAAAGAGGTTATAGATTTAATCTGAGATCACATCGTGTGTCGATTCGGGATACACGCAGAAATAACATGCAATAATGGTAAGCAATTTATCGGCAGTAAAGTAACAAAATTTCTCGAGGATCATAAAATAAAAAGGATATTGTTGACACCGTATCACCCTAGTGGGAACAGACAAGCCGAATCAACAAGCAAGACTATCATGCAAAACTTGAAGAAAAGGTTGAACGAAGCCAAAGGGAAATGGAGAAAAATTCTGCCTGAAGTCCTATGGGCATATCAAACAACATCGAAGTCCAGTACAGGAGCAACTCCGTTTTCTTTAGTGTATGACTCCGAAGCCTTAATTCCAGTCGAAGGCGGAAAACCAAGCGCAAGGTTTTGACATGCATCGGTGGAATCAAACCATGAGGCAATGAAAAATTGCCTCGAATTATTAGATGAAAAACGAGAAGCGACACTCATTCGAATGGCTGCACAAAAATAACGAATCGAAAGGTACTATAATAGAAGAACCAACCTCCGCCACTTCAGGATCGGGAACTTAGTCCTAAGGAAGGTGACCATCAATACTCAAGATCCTAATGAAGGGAAGCTCGGCCCAAATTGGGAAGGACCCTATCAGGTCCTCGATATAGTCGGAAAAGGATCTTATACACTCGGAACGATGGATGGCAAGCCATTATCGAACAACTGGAACATATCACTCCTCAAACGATATTATTGTTAAGGTATGATTCTCTTTTCCCTTTCGCCCATATATACATATTCGAAGCTAACCCATCGCAGGAGTTCGATCAAAAACGTCGAGACCTCAGGTTTTAAAGTACGCGTTGCACTCTTTTTCCCCTTAGATCGACTTTTATCCCAAATGGGTTTTTTCGGCGAGGTTTTTAACGAGGTAACAACCATGTGCTACCTGAGGGCAATTCAACAGTATCTGAGGCTTCTTCATAATCAACCTCGAATACTGGGGGGGCATTAGCCCTCAAATATATCAAGTTCTCGAGTTCGAATCATTCACTAGACTACTAAGCTTGCAGGCTACTTTTATTTCGAGTTCGAGCAAGCACTCACTCGACAATTATGCCTACGGGCTACATTACTTCGAGTTCGAATCATTCACTCGACCATTACGCCTATGGGCTACTTTTATTTCGAGTTCGAGCAAGCACTCACTCGACCATTATCCCTACGGGCTACATTACTTCGAGTTCGAATCATTCACTCGACCATTATGCCTATGGGCTACTTTTATTTCGAGTTCGAGCAAGCACTCACTCGACTATTACCTCTACGGGCTACATTACTTTGAGTTCGAATCATTCACTCGACCATTACGCCTACGGGCTACTTTTATTTCGAGTTCGAGCAAGCACGCACTCGACCATTACGCCTACGGGCTACATTACTTCGAGTTCGAATCTCGACCATCACGCATGCGGGCTATATTACTTCAAGTTCGAATCATTCACTCGACCATTACGCCTACGGGCTACTTTTATTTCGAGTTCGAAGCATTCACTCGATCATTACACCTATGGGCCACATTACTTTGAGTTCAAAGCACTCACTCGATCATTACGCCTACGGGCTACTTTTATTTTGAGTTCGAGCAAGCACTCACTCGACAAGTTTGAGTAAGCGCTCACTCGGTTACAAAGGCTACGAGTCCAAATTTGATCAAGTAGCCCAAATCCTTGTGAAACTATTCATAAGGCGTAAATACAATCTTCAAAAAACAGGAAACAGAACAGAAGCAAGTCGGCAAAAGAGGGATAGTATTATATACAAAATCGTTTACATAATGTATTACAATATACAAATTGAGGACTAAGCTTCTTGGTTATCCCCAGGAACGGTCTTTACTCTATCGGGCTCCCCCCTCGGACTTGCTCTTACTCCCATCATCATCATCGTTATCATCATCATCGTCATCGAAAACCAAGGCTTCAGCTTCGACTTCGAGTTCTTTGGCCCTTTTAATCTCTTCAACGAGGTCAAAACCTCGAGCATGGATCTCCTCAAGGGTCTCCCTCCGAGATCGGCACTTAGCAAGTTCAGCGACCCAATATGCTCGAGTATCGGTGGTCTCGGATGCCTCTTTTGCTTGGACCCAGGCAGCTTCAGCATTGGCCCGATAGACGGCCACGAGTGCATCCACATCGACTTTTGCCTTTTCGGCTTCAGATTCGGCCTTTGCAAGTTCAGAGGCCAACCGAGCCTCGAGCTCCTCTATTCTTCTCGTTTGGACCAAGCTTTTCTCCTTTATATTTTGGAGTTGGTTTTCGGCCGATGACAATTGGGCTCAAGCAGTTTCTTTCTTTGCAGCAAAGCGGTCCATTCCTTCTTTCCACTCTAAAGACTCTGCTTTTATCACATTGACTTCTTCATGGAGTTTTCCAATCATCTCAATTTTCTGCTACAGCTGTGAGACCGAACAATTAGCCATTGTTCCGGTATCGAGCCCATATGCGTTTAAAAGTATTATTACCTGCTCGGACAGATCGATCTGATCTTGGTGAGCCTTGGCCAACTCAGCTCGAAGGTCTTTTATTTCTTCCCCCATTTGGCCTAAGAGGAGTTTTAGGGAGTTCCTCTCCTCCGTAACCCGTTGAAGCTCAGCCTCGTATCGACGCAGCTCGGTTCGGGACCGAGGAAATGATTCTCGATAAACTGTCGCGGCTTGCAAAGAAAGAAGAAACGAAGTTAGAAAAGAAAGCAAACTTAAAGGTAACGCCATATAATTTAAGGCTTACCTGATTCAAGGCCTGCTGCACTCCGTGAAAAAGATCTGATCTGTCACTCGTATCGGTAGTGTCCTCGACACCCGATAAACAAGTCACGAAAAGGATCCTCTCCGTCATGAAGCCTATCTAATTCGAGGGCCCCCAAAGCTTGGGCCTCCCGAATCGCCCCTGCGGAAAAAGCAGGGAAGGTGGGCGAGTCTTCGATTGCTACTGCCCCAAGTGAATCACCTGGGGCATTCTCTTCGGTTCGAAAAAATTCGAGAAGAGTCCCTTCAGACATATCCCCCATCTGTTGGCTTCGATGGGAAGCGTCTTCGATCTCTAACAACTCGGGGACTCTGCCCGAATCTTTCTCTGATATATCCTCAGTTCGAGGCAGAGCCTTATAAACCACCATCGATCCAGCTGGCTGTGGAACGTCAGTGGTCTTCTTCGTTCGGGTCGCCAGCGCGGACCCATCGTTCTCTTCTTCTTCTTCTTCTTCATCCCTCAGATGCAGAACTGATTCTACGGTCAAAGGAATGGTATTCTTATTCGGCTTACGAGCCGTCCTTTTCTTCGGTTTCTGATCTTCGAGGACGGGGGATCTTTTCCTCTTGTTATCTTTCACCGGCTTTGGGACAGAGGCTGAAACCTCTTCCTCGACGGATGAGGGCCTCAAAACTGCATCTTTGCCCACACCTACACACGGAAAATTTTATTAAAGTCTGTGAAAAGCATTTTTATCAAAAGATGCAAAAAAGGTGTTTACCGTGATTTTTGGCCTCTCATCGGCCCTTCGACAAGTCCCGCCATGAGCGCTCGGCGTAGGAGGAGGTAGAAACCAGATCATGTACCCAGTTCTTGAGATCGGGCACTGCACCAGGCATCCAGGGAACCACTGCATCACGAAAGGAGAATATTGGTGAAGGAAATGAAAGGATAGAATAGTAGGAGATAACAGCAGAATTACACTCACGCTTCATGTTCCACTCCTCAGGAAAAGGCATCTTTTCGATCGGAATCACGTCTGAAGTCCTTACTCGAACGAGTCTGCCCATCCAGCCTCGATCCTTATCCTCGTCTTTACTAGAGAAGAGAGCCTTGGTAGCTCGACGTTGGAGTTTTATTAACCCTCCTTGAAAAAGGCAAGGACGGTATAATTGGACAAGGGTGAAAGGCATCCCCTCGATTTTACTCAATAAATATCGGATTAAAATAACAATCCGCCAAAAGAAAGGATGTATCTGGCCTAGGGTTATTAGGTATTTGCGACAGAAATCTATGATAACGGGATCGAGGGGACCTAACGTGAAAGGGTAAGTATACACGCTTAAAAATCCTCTCACGTGAGCACTACCACTTCTTTGTTCTCCCAGTTACAATACTTTTTTATCCGCTCGATGTGCTCCCAGGTTATCGAACAAATATATCTCGATACGGGCTCACATCGGCCAGGGACCGGTAAATCTTTATCGAGTTTGAAATCGGAGGTAAGAACACACGCCGCCGGAACGCACTCCTCAGGCCGTAGATCAACCGGTGTTTTGTCGGCGGCGGATTGGGAAGAAGAAGCTTTGTCTTTTTGGGGGACGATTTTTGATGTCTTCACTATTTTGGATTTGAAAAGGGTAACAAGAATATTGCAAAGAAGAATCACCGATTTGCGAATAAACTCAGAGAGAACAAAAAAAGAACTTACGGAATTTGAAAGATTGAAGATGTCAATATGGTAAAAGATAAAAGGGAGGGCTATTTATAGATTAAAGCAACGGCGGTTCAGTATCAGCGGTGGTCGACCACCGCCTGACAAGCATTAAATGCCTTAAAAGACTAAATCGACGGGACAGCTATCACGAACATCACGGTCGAACCCAATGTAAACGTCAGCTTATAATCCGATCGAGCCTTTGAAAAATCATATCGTTTCTCACCACATCCTTCCCGAGAAATGAGGGGACTATCTGTATACGGTCGAAATAGATTTCGGTCTTCGCATGATTGGTCGAGGTCAAAACATAATAGATCGGAGTAAGACTTCAAAATGGGTTCCGACGATGGTACAAACAACCTTTGAGCCCGATGGACCGATCATGTCGAGCTCGATATTATCGAATCCAAATCGAGCTATGATGCAAAGTAAAGTTATCGAGCTTATGATTCAGAGACCGACCAACCCTGACCCCGAACCAATGCAAGGATCCGAGTAAGAATCGAGCTCAAGTCAAGATCGAGAGCACGAGTCGAGACCGAAAACTCGAGTCAATATCGAGCTTACAGGCAAGAGTCGTTGCAATCCCACTAGAGGAGGTAATCCTGTCAGGAATTATGAAAAAAATAATTTATCATGGGGCTCCCACTATGTATTTTTAATTATATATAGAGTAAGGTACTACTATAAAGGGCCAATGCAAGGATCCGAGTTAGAATCGAGCTCAAGTCAAGATCGAGAGCACGAGTCGAGACCGAAAACTCGCCAATATCGAGCTTACAGACAAGAGCCGTTGCAATCCCACTAGAGAAGGGAATCCTGGCAGGAATTATGGAAAAACTGATTTATCATGGGTCTCCCACTATGTATTTTTAATTATATCTAGAGTAAGGTCCCTCTACTATAAAGGGGATGATTATTATTTTTGTAAAGACAGTTTTTACATTGTAATTCAAGCATCATATTCTCATGTAGAGAAGAAGAGTTGTTCTTCTAAGTAAGTTTCATAAATTGGTTCAACTTGTTCATTCCTAAAAATTATCTTCTTTACAACCGTGTTTACTTTGTACTCTTTGCAATCCATATTTGATATTTCTATTTATCCTTACTTTGCTACATATCCTTAGAACTACGTACAAATTTAACTTTATTCTTCTCTATATTCTCATATAGAGAAGAATTGTTCTTCTACTAAATTGGTTCATAAATTGGTTCAACCTGTTCATTCCTAAAAATTCATCTTCTTTACAACCGTGTTTACTTTGTACTCTTTGCAATCCATATTTGATATTTCTATTTATCCTTACTTTGCTACATATCCTTAGAACTACGTACAAATTTAACTTTATTCTTCTCTATATTCTCATATAGAGAAGAATTGTTCTTCTACTAAATTGGTTCATAAATTGGTTCAACCTGTTCATTCCTAAAAATTCATCTTCTTTACAACCGTGTTTACGTTGTACTCTTTGCAATTTTATATTTCTATTTATCTTTACGGTTTGTATTAAACTATACCACATATCCTTAGAACTATATACAAATTTAACTCTATCCGTTTTTCGGGTAAAACAACCTTTGAGAAGACGAATGCCTCCTATAAACCATGACACGCTAGATAATGCAGTAAACAGAGTGAGTTTTTTATATCTAAAACCATTTGATAAACCGTTTAGAACCGTACGTTATAATTTCTTATTCATTGTTTTCTCTTCCGAAAAGTGCAGTCATTGTTTTCTCTTCCGAAAAGTGCAGTCCATCTCTTTTGCTCGACATTGTGTATTTATTATTATGCTTCATTTGATCAGTGAGACATCTGAAACTCATTCGGAACAGAGATTGATTTCAGGAACTAGATACTTACTGCCACCACAAGTTCATTTCAAACTTAAAAACAACTACTGTGAGATATACAAACTAGAATCTATTTATTCGTCTAATTCTTCTTCTTCTTCATCGTCATCGTTGTCGTCGTCGTCTTCATCCGCCATGTTACAATTCTCTTCAAAGCGCGTGTCCAAGTCCATAAATGCATCTAGAAACTCCGAGTCTATCTCTGGTAATCCTTGAATTCCTCTTTCTGCTCTAACCCAATCCTTCAAACACTCGAGCCTTTCAACCGAACTGTCACCCAATAAGTTGCTTTTCTCCCCTATTTCCACCAACACATCCTGACTATAAACTCGGTTTATTGAAATAGTAGACACAGGGAACTGCTAATAAATCACGAGCCATTCGAGAAAGTACTGGAAATCTTTTTGCATTTTCTTTCCACCATACCAATAGATCAAAATCAGACTCATCAATATCATATTGTTGCTCCAAATAAAAACTAAGTTCATTAATATTAGAAGATCGTTTTGACTCATGTGACATTACAACATGTTGTTCCCAAAACTCACAACCAGGAAAACGCTTAGAAGAAGATGAAGAAGAACTAGGATCTAACAATGCACCAAGTAAATACATTGGGGGTACAGGAATAAAATGTTTAATAAATTTAGCTCTCATGTTAGGTATTATATTACTAAAGAAAGGATTATCTTTATATCTAAAGAATAACGAAGCTATATCATTCAAATAAACAAGTATAGAATTACAAGTTGGATGAGAAGAACTAGAAAAGTGTGAAGTAGCAAAGCAAAACTTCCCTAAAAAATTAGCTATGTCTTCACATATATCCCAATCTATGTTATTCAATCTATTTTTTTCCTTATAATCAAGAGATTCATTATAAGCTTCGGTAAGAATGGCTTTGCACATAAAGGCAAGGACTAACATCTCATAAGTACTATTCCACGTTGTTGGAATATCAGTTGTTAGGTATTTTGCCTTGTGATTTTGAGCTAAACACCTTTTGTAAAATTCATTTTCTATTGAACGACAACATTTCATGTAGCGCATTGCTTCTCTTATTTTCCTAAGTTCAGGTTCAAAATGAGCAATTCCGTCCGTAACAATTGAATTTAGAATATGGCATGCACAAGTAACATAGAGATGGTTTAATTCTTGAACATCTAATTCAGAACTTTCTTTATAAAATGAAATAGAAAATATCTTATTACCAAGACAATAACGACGTGAATACTTACCAATCATGTCTGCAATTAAACCTACATCCTGAATTTCATCAATTAATCCTGTTTGATATGCTAAAATTCTTTTTTGCATAATATAGTTATCATCAATCCAATGACCAGTTATGCATAAAATAGCTTCTCCTACCGAATCAGTACGAATTATGTCAAAAGCTAAGGCTACTTTACTAGAAAGAGACTTGAAATTTTCAATTATTTGTTTTTGATACTCAAGAAATTGTTTCTTAATTTCAGGTATAATAATATTCCTAGGGATAGGTTTATATTCGGGATAGTGGGCAGTTTGAATATAAATAGTTAGAGAATTCATGAAACTTGTATTATAAATTATTGACTCAGCACTTATTAATTTAACTAGTTCAGCACGATTTTTTTCTTCTGAATATTCAGTGGGATTGTAGAAAATTTGAATATAATTTTCTAGTGAATATCTGAAGCTCCTACTATAAAGTGACTCAACAATAATAAATTTAGTTAGTTCCCATTCGTCTAACTTTTTTGAATATCTAAATTGTTTTCCAGTTTTAGGGTCAATATTAAGTTGTAAAGCATTACTAAAACAACTTTCACTATGTGAGCTAAGTTGATCATGGCCACGCTTACTTTTTAATCTAGTATTACCGGATGGTGATGACATGATTAAGAAAAAGTCAAAGAAATAAAATAAGAAAATAAGTAGAGAAAATATATGAATAGAAGTTGAAATAAGTGATAAAAAATAGAAGATAATAATTAAACAAAAATCATACTATAATTAGGCAAAATTAATAATTAAAAGATGAAACAATGGTACCAAATTGCCGAAACACAAAAATTTGAGCAGGTGAAACTTGAAATCCGAGCACCGGTGTTCCTTGAGAATGACTATTATAAAATATAAATTTATATAGTTGAGAGGATAGGGAGATAGAGAGTTTTGAAGAGAAATAGAGTGTTTGTAGTGCAAAGTCTATGGTGTTTTATAGATGAAGGAGAGAGTGATTTGTTTTTTAACAAAACTTCAACAGAAAGGGACAACGGTCATATGTAATATAGCCGTTAACGGTCATAAATGGTTGACAAAAGCATTTGGAAAGAGATTAAATAAATCAGCCCTCTGTTTCCCAAAACGGGCGGATAATACGTTTAACGGTTCGGCTTATCGGTTATCGGTTTTTAAATATTCTAATTTGTTAGCTAACAAATAAGATAGCGGGCGGTTCGGTATTGGATTAGCAATTATCGGGCGATGTATCAGTTAAATATAACACTAAGTGACAATAAAAATTAAAATTATATGTAGTCCAACTTCAAAAGGCGAAACTAAAATAACAGCTTCAGTATGAAAGTCATCCTCGTATTTGTACCGTCGGACATCATTCTTATTTAAAATTACTTGTTTTTGACTTTAATGGGATAATCATTTTGCCAGACCATCTTATTTCATATTTTTTAATTGTATTATTTGAAATTTGGACATATCTAAACCTAAAAGTTGTACCATACATCGTCAGCATATTTTAGCATAATCAAAAGAGGCTAACAATAAAGAATGAAGCCTCATTTCACATCATAATACATATTCTTTGGTGTGTAAAAAATATGCAAGATTCATTATTATGCTTTGAATTGCAATTATATAGACCTCAGTCCTCTCACTTGTTTTTCAAAGGCATTTTTCAATGAGATTATATTTTGTAACATAGAAAAAAATTTAATTACTTTTCACAATATGTTAGTAAAACTTTATTTGATAATGATCAAGAATGAGAGGGAAATAGTATCGCGAGAAATACCCTCCACAAATGCACAACAAGACACACTAGGCTGATGTTTTAATACATGTATACAAGAAAATTAAATTATTTTTAATGGGTTAACGGTTTATTCGATAAGAAAATTGAATAATTCGTCCCCAAACCGTTAAACCGTTAATTATAAAATCTCAATCCGTTCACTCGTCATTACCCCGATAATGTGTCAGACTATTATTTTGAAGCCATATTGTCCAGGTGCTTCAATGTTTGTTTACATTATTAAACTGGTGGCTTTTCAACATTCAACATTTGAGAAGGAAAGAAAAGGACTAAATGACAAATGTGATGTGTCTTCTTCCATGTAATTATACTTTAAGGTTGACAAGAGGGATTGCTCAGACAAAGGATCAAAGGGGAATTAAAAATAACATTACATTCGACGTCTCCTCATCAGTAAATAGGAACAAAAAGAAAAGAACAACCTTGAAATTTTCACTTCCTTCTTTTTGGTTGACCAGAGTTTGAAATTCGAGAATTTGAACTCAATTTCCATTTTCCATAATATAACTGTAAATTTTCGAACAATCTACACACTCTGCAGTGTGAGTTCATATTTGGAGCATTCTCCTTTTGCCTGATACGTTCCAATAGTACGGGTGAAATACACAAATAATCTTTAAAATGGATAGTCTTAAATTTTTGTCTCCACTTGTTCATGGGCAAAACTTCAGGTTTAACAACTATTTTCCTTCGCTAGTACCATAGGCAACACATTTAACTTTCAACTTTAAATCTGCTTAAAGGACAAACAGAGTCAAAAGTTAGAGAGGATCACAAAAAAGTGTCATATTTCTGCAATTTTTTGAATAGTAGGCCTGAAAACTAGATTTGGCCATACGCCCAATTATGTAGTCAATCTGATATTGTTCAGAGATTTAGAGGGTGTTTGGATTGGTTTAAAAGCCGGTCAAACCAGCTTAAAAGTACTTTTGAGCTTGTTTTAATGTTTGGCTAATATCAAAACAATTTTTAAACCAAGTGTTTTTAAGCCAAAACAACTTTTGTTTTTGGTAATTAAATTTATTATTACCGGGGAAAAAGTACTTACAAGACAAAGCAAAAACCCCTATATCTGGGCATAGAACTACAAGCTTCAACTGTTACTCTCCCTAAATACAATTAACTCATCAAAAACAAAACTAAGGGTAACAATCCATCCTTCGCAAAAGCCCAGTAATTCTACGGTTCCATTGCCCTCTTCCATGGATTTACTGCACTATAGGACTTTGTTGCTTCTCTTCTTTTCTTGAAAGGTCCTGAAGTTCCTTTCTTGCCATAGGTAATAGACACAACCGGCCATGTGTATATGTCGATCACATTAAGTTCCAAAGGTGCTTGCAAATGGCTGCCTTATTCCATGTGTATATGTCGATCACATTAAATCCCCTAGCTGATTTTGGAAAACATACTTTCTCCCACAATACTAGAGCTTTCTTATTCAACTCAATACCTTCGGTCCATAAAAACTTCCTGCATACAGCTTCAATTAAGTGTAAGATCTTTTTAGGTAGGACAAAGACCTGGCACCAAAATGTTTGCATAACAAAGAGGATGCTTTTAATTAACTGTAGTCGTCCTGCATAAGAGAGAAGTTTTGAAGTCCATGATGTTATTTTCCCCACCATCTTTTCCCATAGTGGCTGGCACTGTGAAATTGATAGCCTCTTAGTACTAAGGGGAACACCTAAGTACTTGACTGGTAGTTCCGCTTTAAGGAATTCCAGAACCCTCAGGATTTCTTGTTGAACCTCGTCAGTAACACCACCAAAGAAGACACAGCTTTTTTTCTTATTGATAGTGAGGCCTGATGCTTGGGAGAATTTCCTGAAATAATCATACATCAGTTTAACTGATCCTACATCCCCCTACAGAAGAGTAAGAGATCGTCTGCAAACCCAATCTGAACTATCTGCAATTTTTCACATCTCGGATGAAAGTTGAAATCTGGTATCCGACTCAATGTATTCAAATTCCTAGTCAAGTACTCCATAGCTAGTAGCTAGTACAAACAGGAATGGAGACAAGGGGTCTCCTTTCCTGAGACCTCTCTTGGCATCAAAAGGCATAGGTGGTATACCATTCAATAAGATAGAGTATGAAACCGTTGTTATACAACTCATGATCCATCTAACAAAAACATCAGGGAAAGCCATCCCAATTAGAATCTGCTCCAAAAAATCCCACTATAGTGAGTCATATGCCTTCTGCATATCCATCTTCATCATACACCTAGGAGATATTCCTTTTCTTCCATAACCCTTCACCAATTCGTGGCTAAGTATTATGTTATCGGTGATGACCCTGCCTGGTACAAAAGCAAACTGACAGTTATCCACTAAGTCCTCCATAACAACCTGTAGTCTCTTTGTTAAGATTTTAGAGATGATCTTATACAAAGTCGTACAACAAGATATAGGCCTGTAATCCTTTATGTTTGTAGGGTTCTTGACCTTGGGGATGAGCGTAACTGAGGTGCAGTTAATAACTTTAAATATACTCCCGGTGCTAAAAACGTTAAAGATGGCTTCTGCAACTTCATCTCCTATAGTAGGCCATGGTTTTTTGAAAAAGAAAGCATTAAGCCCATCACATCCCGGAGCTTTCAAATCTCCTATCTCCATTAAAGCTTGATGGATTTCATCTCTCGTTACAGGTCTGATTAGGTTTCTTTGTTGCTCTATCCTTAGGATTGGACCTTGATTTATCACTTAGGGATTGATAGCTGGTATAGAAGTTGTTGAAGCCCCAAGCAAGTTTTTCTAAAACCCTATAACCTCTTCTTTAATTTCAGCTTCAGTTTGTAGAATGTGCCCTTGAGAGTTTGTCAGATATCTAATGTAATTCATAGAGCATCTACTCTTCATAGTAGCAAAGAAATAGGCAGAATTTGAATCACCTTCCTTTAGCCACTGCACTCTAGACTTTTGCTTATAGATACTCTCCTCAATTCCTCCCCATTTCTCCAGCTGGTATTTTAACTATTTTTCTTCTTCAATCAGAGTAGCTTTCAGCAGATCATGCCCCATCTTCTCTTGTACTTCCTGTAACTATTTTCTAGTATTTTTTAACCGCTTTTCAACATCTTGGAAGTGCCCAATATTAGTCTTCTTCAACTCCTGCTTAATCACTTTTAGTTTACTCCATATTCTTCTCATGTGAGTTTCCTCATTACTCTTATTCCAGCATTCCTCAATCAGTGGTATGAACTTTTGATTCTCAGCTATACAGTTGAAGAACCTAAAAGGTTCCCCCCCCCCCCCCCCCC
>AWOL01S0010160.1:68457-113033 GCA_000715115.1 Nicotiana otophora
TTTTTTTGAGCCGAGGGTCTTTCGGAAACAGCCTCTCTACTCCTTCGGGGTAGGGGTAAGGTCTGCGTACATACTACCCTCCCCAGACCCCATTAATGGGATTCTACTGGGTTATTGTTGTTGTAATGGGTTCTTTGAAATACTACCCAACTGTTTCTCTTTTCTATTTCAATTGATATTATTATTTAAATATTTAATTGCTAATAATCAAACATTTCACATTTGAGTGTGAGTAGGTATATAAATAATAAACCAGTCTCCTCTTCTAAATTCTTGCTTACAGATTGCATAAAGAGCTATCGTTGTGGTTATACGCCTAATTAACTTTTTTTAGTATGTCATATGGCTATCATTATGAACATTTACTTACAAACTTTAGTAAAATTATTACTTATTTTATGTTATTTCTTATGTTTATAGTTTAAAATAATCTTAACTAACCGATTTAGCTTAAAGTGAATTGAGACATTAATTAATTTGTATTTGCATCAATTTAAAAATAAAATATTGTAATAATCTACTCTTTTTAGTGTTAACATGTTTAAGGCATTTTAATAAAAAGAAGTGCTTATCAACATCTTTTACCAAACACAATTATTTTAAGTTTCAACACTTCTATCCAAACACGTAGCTACTTATCTATAAATTAAGCTTCACTTGGAGCTTAAAAGCTACTTAAATTCAGCTAATCCAAAGAGGCTCTTACAATGTTTGTTGGTAAGATCCCCAAAGAAGTTCTAGCTATGCCGCTGCTATGTCGGTGGGCGGTGGCTATATTTGTTTTACCCCGCTGTCGGTGGCTATATAGATCTAGGTAAACTACCAGACCAACCGGCAGTTTCCCTTTATTGCTCAATTGTACATTTGTACAAATTCATTTTCTATGGACTAGAATGACTGCATTGTTCATCCTATATCACCGTGGACCTTTATAGTGTTTGTATGATTAAGCAAATTTCGTAATTCAGAAAAAAGGCCTCAGGTGAAACGAAAAGGTAAAAAGAGTTAATGAGAAAAGTGGAATTTTGTGAGTACATAGAGCTCCAGATGTGTTTGGGTTGGAAAACCAATTTTGATTTCTACTTAATTTTTGAATCGATTTCATATTTGATTTTTTGAAATACGAATTGAAGTTTCAAACTGGGTTTATAGCGGAGTGATTTTGATGGGTGAATCTTGTAGGTTGCCACGTGTGTTGTGAAAAGGCAGTAGGGACCATGAAAAATGATGGAAGTGAGCCTACCACTTCTTTTCGTATAAAAGCCATCGGCAGCGCAATAAGTTCCAAACTGACTCATTGGCCGGCCCACCTCGAAGCCCCCTTAACGTCCCCTTCTAACGCCGGTTTTGCACGTTTCCACTTTCCCCCCTCCCTTACGTTTTATGTTTTCTATTCTACTAGTACTACAATTGCGCCTTTACCATCCTTCAAATTTTCAATTTTTCTCTCTTTTTCCATTTGGCATCTGTGAGGCTTCTTATATTCAATGACCTGTAGAGATTTTTTTATCTTTGCTTACTTTATGAACAAACTTTTAAGATTAAAAGTCAAAAATAGTGTCAATAGAATATATGAGAGACAACACTTCTTAAATTTAAAGTTCCGCCAAAGAACAAGAGTTAAAAAATCAAGAATAGTATCAAAGTGTCCAATTTGAGCAAATTACCTACTAAGGAAGGTTACTAGCTCAAGATAAACAAACAAAAAAAAATGAGAAATCGAACCTATGACTTATTATTAATATTTTTTTATTATATAACGTTTTTTTTAAAAAAAATAATGCAAAAAATTAGTAAATAAAATATAAAAATATTCTAAAGTTATTTTCTTCTATTCAAATTATAAATGATCTGAATCACTTACTATCATTTATGCGGGAAAAAAACACGAGAACTCATTAGAAAATGGCCCTTTTCTCATACTCGAAGTCATTAGAAGTTTCCGTTTCCTTTTGCTTATTAGTCAATTAAAGTTGAAATGTGTTACCGTCAATTTCAACCGGATTAAGAATAACTTCTGTCAGAATTGTATTATCTGCCCTTCAAGGTTAAATATTTTTATTTTATTTTGTAAAAAGCATACTACTAAATATCTTAAGTTCATACTTTAGGGTTTATACTAATCAAATTGTTCAAAACCAATTGAATAAAATGGTTCAAATAGTCATGGTTCTTGTGTTTTCTTTGTCATAAAAATAAAATCACCGAAAAAATGCGATCCAAATGAGAAATGCACTAGTATCAAACATCAAGTATGCTATGTTTTCAATATTTGGGATGAAGTTTTGGCAGATTTACCCATGTAAATTTAATTTTTGCCGCAATGAGAAAGTCCAAAATAATTTGTCTGTCTATTTGATGACACTATTACCTTTTACGGAAGTCAAATAAATTTTTACTCTCATTATTATCTTTTCGAATATTTACTAATCTCTTAACTATAGAAAATAGCATGATTAAATTTCTTTTAAGTTGAGCATAAAATGCAAATATTATTTCAAAACGATTCAAGTAGCAATGTATGTAATCACACTGAAAATTCAATATTTGGACACTCTTACATTGAATCTGGTTATTCTTTTAATATAGTAGGAGGTAATTTATAAGTAACATTTATTTCAAACACAATAAAAACTGGTTACTTTATTTATAAGTAACATTAACTTCAAACACAATAAAATTTGTTGCGTATTAATCGGGTTGGATTGGCCCTTTTTCTAATTGACAAGTAACGCTTTGATACATGGTTGTATCACGTGCCACCGCTCTCTTTATTCAGGAGTTTCACTTGTACGCGGACACAAACATGGGCACCACCCCTTTCCCTTTGAATTCCATTCTTCACTTCTCTTTATTTTTCTCTATCTATATAAACTCCCTCTTATTTACACCTCTTCAGAAAGTGAAACGCTCCAATTTATTTATTTATATTAATTAACACAAATGGCAAAGGCTTCTGCTTCTGTTGCTCCAACCCCTCTTCTGAAAGATGAACTTGACATAGTTATTCCCACAATCAGAAACCTTGATTTCTTGGAGCAGTGGAGGCCTTTTTTCCAGGCTTACCATCTTATCATTGTTCAAGATGGTGACCCTTCTAAGGTCATTAAGGTCCCTGAAGGTTTCGATTACGAGCTTTATAATCGTAATGACATTAACAAAATTCTGGGTCCTAAGGCTTCTTGTATCTCTTTCAAGGATTCCGCTTGCCGTTGCTTTGGTTATATGGTTTCCAAGAAGAAGTACATCTACACCATTGACGACGATTGCTTTGTAAGATTTTTTTTCTCTTTTTTCTGTTGGATTTTGCAACCCCTTTTCTAAAAATTGTTCTTACTGCTCTAATTTGTTCTTGATTTGCTGAATTTTGTGTGTCAATGATTGGATTTTTACTTCTCACTTTATGTTGTTAAGCGTTATAAAAATAAGATTTTGATTTCTTACTCCTGTTTTGGGAATGAGACACTCGATCTGCTAACCTATTTAAGAGATATGGAATGATGCAATTATCTTTGTTAGTTGTTTCATATAAGACCGAATCTGATAACAATAACAACAACAACAACAACAAACCAGTGAAATCCCAGAGTGTGGTCTGTGGAGGCTAATGTGTACGCAGACATCTAGCTTATGAGGGTGGAGAGGCTGTTTCCCATAGATAAGACTGGATCTGATGTAAATTCTTAATTGTAACTTGTTTTGAATGTATAACAGTAAATTTTGCTGCACTGTGTCAAATGCTGGGTCTCTAATTGCTCCGAGGCTGTATCTTATTGATTATATATATTTGAAAAGGGAACATTTTTCCAGTAGATGGGGATGCATGTGATGGATTTACCAAATATACCTATAGTATAGTGTAACTTTGATTGTGGGTATCAACATTTTGGTAACAGGTCTCTTGCTCAATTTTAGTGCTTTTAAAGTGAGGAGATAAGTGGTGTATGTGGTATTAATGGATTGGTATTTTGTATTAATTTACAGGTAGCCAAGGACCCAACTGGCAAGGAAATTAATGCACTTGAACAACACATTAAAAATCTGTTGTCCCCATCAAGTCCATTTTTCTTCAACACATTGTATGATCCGTACAGAGAGGGTGCAGATTTTGTGCGTGGGTACCCATTCAGTCTCCGTGAAGGTGTACCTACTGCAGTATCACATGGTCTCTGGCTCAACATCCCTGATTATGATGCACCTACCCAGCTTGTCAAGCCTCTTGAAAGGAACACTAGGTATCAATGCCATCTCACTTTTAGATTTTCTTGGTCTTAATTCCTTAATGCGAAGGTCTCTAACTCGTGTGTTGTCTTTTTCAGGTATGTTGATGCTGTTATGACAATCCCAAAAGGAACCCTCTTCCCTATGTGTGGCATGAATTTGGCATTCGACCGTGAGTTGATTGGCCCTGCTATGTACTTTGGACTCATGGGCGATGGACAGCCTATTGGACGCTACGACGATATGTGGGCTGGTTGGTGCACCAAGGTACTGCTAATTGTTCCATTACCAGCATTTTTTGCTTTGGGATTATACTGTCGAAAAGCAGATCCAAAATTTAAACTTTATGTGTTTAATTTTTAGAGTTTTTAGACTGAACTAATTGTGTATATCAGTTTAGGAATAAATAATTGTTGAATATTCAGTGGTTTTCCACACACGCACTCGCACATTGTACAAAGGCTGCATCCAGCTGTGATTACGTCTTCTATCGTTTAGTATTTTACGCCAAAGATGAAGTGGAATTTCTTGTTTGTGCAGGTGATCTGTGATCATTTAGGATTGGGAGTCAAGACAGGTCTGCCATACATCTGGCACAGCAAGGCCAGCAATCCATTTGTGAACCTCAAGAAGGAATACAAGGGTATTTACTGGCAAGAGGAGTTGATCCCATTCTTCCAATCTGTTGCCCTTCCAAAGGACTGCACCTCTGTCCAAAAATGCTACCTTGAACTCTCCAAACAAGTGAAGGCAAAACTTGGCAAAGTGGATGATTACTTTAACAAGCTGGCAGATGCTATGATCACATGGATTGAAGCATGGGACGAGCTCAACCCATCTGCCGCGGCTGCTGCTGTGAAATTACCCAATGGCAGCTCAAAATAGATAAAATCAATAGACTACTTTAACTCATAGTTCACCTTGGTTATAGGTGCTTGTAGTTGTATTACTATCATCGTCTTCTCAGTTCAAGCGTTTTGTCCTTTTAATTATGTTTTGTAGTACGGAGGTTGTTAATCTTGTTATGTCCGGAGAGTTGAGGACAATATCTATGCGACTATGCCATTAATTTAATCAAAACTATTTTTTTTTTTCTTACCTGCCGGCTGTTTTGGATTTCAGAAGCATATTCTTCAACAATTTGGCTTTTGTTGTGTTCTCAAAATTTCCGTAATGCAAAGCCAAGAGCAAACTTTCTGAGTAGAAAAATCAAAAGAGAAACGACAGATTGGCCTAAGAAAAATCATCACATTGGAACGCCATAATATTAATAAACCTATGGAACACCTAGACATATACGATTGACTAGGCAATCAATTAGGAATAATAGCAACATTGTTAAAACGAAAAAGATGTTTTAAGAAATAGAATGTAACAGTTGGTCTTGGAAGATATACAGCAGCAAAAAAATTGGCATTTCTTTCTCTATTGTTACAGGTAAATAGATAGGCAAAACGGGTGGGAAAATTGGAAAGTTTAAGCTGATCAAAATATTGAGATTTTGAAGAAAATATAGTTCGCATAGATCTCTGGAAATTAAAAGTTTTCAAACGGAAAAGAGTGTCAAAGCCATTTAAATGAAAAACAAAAGAAGCGCCGTTGCCGGGGATCGAACCCGGGTCACCCGCGTGACAGGCGGGAATACTCACCAGTATACTACAACGACTTGGTGTTAAACTCTTAACACAAAATTTATATTAGCATGCAATATGTAGAATGTTTACATTACAGAATAACACCATACAAATCAATAAAGACTATCGAACTGCAGTTCATAAATTACGAGTGTCTTGCTATATTTTGGAGATAAAACATAACAATATCAATCAACACAACCGCGGGTTGGACTAAGAAGATACTGAATCAGATACAACAATTTGATCTGGTCTTTTAATGTCTCGTAAAATATCATACAATTAATTAATGTTCTACAACTGACTAGCTAAAAGCATATAACTGCAATATCTCTATCTATCTATCTATATTATATTATTATTATTATAAAATTACGAATGTTTTATGCTAAATGTTGAACGATAAAAATATCCTTAAAATGTTAATCGACCTTTAAACCTTCAAAAGCTAAATTATTTCTTTAATGAATCAAATTAATATTAGATATAATTGTAATATTGAATATAATTCTTTTTGGACTCAACATCATCACCGCCAACATGGATGCTATAGATGAAAGATTTCTAATTCTTCTTGGACATCAACACCCACGGCCAATTTGCATGGTATATGATAGAATCCTAATTCTCTTTATCTAAAGACTTCAAGTCAAAATTTAAGATAAAACTTAAGGAGACCTATCATATTTATAAGTTATACTCGGTAAAGATAAGATAAAGATTCTAACTATTCGTCCATGCTAAACACAAATTACGTAAACAAAAGATTATGCAAAGTCAGGACAGATAATGTTTTTGGCTATTGAAGATCAATTGGTTTAAGAATTCGTCAAAGCTGTTATCACCAACGGACTCCAATTTGTTTCGGGTCTCCATTTTCCAAAGCTGGCAACAATTTCAGTTTGTGACATTCTGCATGTCTTTGCTATATATACCGACTGAAGCTTCAAAGCTTGCACACTTATACTCATATCTTGAGTGCAGAAAGTCTGCTCTGTAGTGACAGCAATAGGAGCAATATCAATATTATGGTTAAAATCAGTTTGTCATGTCGTTTCCTCTCTTTTTCTTGTTCAGTTTTTTTTTTTTTTTTCTGTGATTTTGAATCAAATCGTTTTCTTATATTCAGAGTGGTCCTTTCTTTTAGTCTTTCTTTATTTCTTTTATGATGAAGAATTACAATAGAGATGGAAGATATGCATCTACGGAAGAGTTAAAGTTGTGATAGTGTTAGAGCAAGGAATCTAATAGGTTTAAAATTTAGGGTCTTTTATTGCATTTAAGGATTCAAAAATGGAGTCAATTGTTTTTTTACTCAGTAGTGTTAGAATAACAACAACAACAACAACAACAACTCAGTATAATCCCACTAGTGGAGTCTGGGGAGGATAGTGTGTACGCAGACCTTACCCCTACCCTGAGGTAGAAAGGCTGTTTCCGATAGAGTCAGTAGTGTCAGAAAATTAATAAAAAAGTTAAACATACGAAAAAACTAAGGGGATTCAACATATAATATATATACATAAAATAAAATAATTTCTCAATAAAACAGCGTAATATTTACTGTCAGTTGACACCCCTTAATTAAATGTGGATCCGCCACAACACTATTGTCCAAATGGAAATTTGCCATGGTATTGGATAAAGTTTCAACGTAAAAATAGCATTCAAGTGATTTGAGGAGTCTTTCAAGATAGATATGTTTGATAAGAATATTCCATAATAAATATATTTTTTGGAGAAGCAATTGAACTTTCAACATAGAATTAAATAACCACATTCAAAGAGATCTTGGGTAAGATAATGACATTCATATTTATAAACTATAAGTACATATAATACATCGACTATAAAATAAGATACAATCAAATTATTTCTAAAATAGAAGTACATATAATATTTTCATCACTTTAAATTCGATTATTATGTTAATGTAATAATATTAATTTTTATTAATTAATTTATTGTTCCTGCCTATATATACCTGTTTGAATATTTACGTGCCATTATTATCGTGCAACGCACGTTAATAGAGACTAGTTATTATAAAAGCACGAATAATTTATGTTAAATGGTAAACAACTAAAATATCCTTAAAATATTAATCGACTTTTATGCTCTTAAATATTTTTATAGTTTAAGGATCTAATTGTAATTAAATTACTCAATGATGGAATTTGTTTTCGACTTAAACTACACATACATCGACCTATAAAAGTTGATTCTACTTGAATTAGAAAAGCACATTAATAATTTTCTTTTAAAAATTAAAGTGTCTTACATAATTTACTACAACATATGTTGTAGATTGAATTTTAACTTATGAGTAAAATGATTTACCGATTTATAAATCTTAAAAAAAAAACTATAACACTTATTAATGGTACTTATTTTTTCCTATATCTTTCCCAATTGAAAACGTATATATTTATATCTACAACTATCTATCTCTATTTATATATCTATATTATTATAAAAGTACTGTTAGAAAGCTATATGTTGAAGGACTAAAATATTCTTAGAAAATTGATCACATTTTTGCCCTTCAAAACATATATTTGTACAAAAGAATAAATCCATGTTGGTTGATAAAATTGTCGTATTTGGGACTATCTAATATATTGGATACCGAAGTCAATTAATAATATATGTTTAGAATTTTTAATGGATGAATCCTTCTCTTATTTGAACAAGAACTAGAGTCTGATTTCAATTTAGTTTTGAAGCTTGAAGTGTATACTAATTACACATGGATAAGTAAAAATTAATTTTATTCTTTTTGAAAATTATCATACTAGTAAAACTATCTTCAAGTTGACAATAATCTTGGCTTAAATAAATATATTTAATAAAAAAGACTAGCAATGATGAAAGAAATTAGAAAATAAAGTCAAATCAATTATAATATAGTATTAAAATTTAACTTGGTTAAAATTCATACTAGAAGAAATAAGAATGAAACAATAAGTATTCAAAATGAGTTGACATTTATTATTATTTTCATTTTTCATCTATTCCAACAATTGGCTCTCTGTGTTTTTTTATACGAATAAATTTTTGGTTGTAAAATACACATTCAGTATTAGTCATTTTTAGACTTTACATTACTTACTTATCCATTGTTTTTCCTAGAAACTATATGACCTAGCCGTTTATTCCAGTAGTTTTAAAAGAAAGATATAATTTTTTTTTAGTTAGTGTTAATTTGATGACTGTTTGAATAATTATAATAAAAATATATAACGATTTCAATCATTTTAAGTTTAATATTATGTCACAAAAATGACTACAATTTTTGTAAGCTTACCCCAAAAGATATGCCCTTTAAATTAATATAAAATATATGTGCTCAATACTTTTACGTGTGAACCATTTTATTCTAAAAACTATATGACGAACCACTTTATTTTAAATAATTAAAATACGCTTTTAGAGTTATTATACAATTTAGGTTTAATTTATTATTATTATTATAAAAATACAAATTTTCAAGGCAAAATGTTGATTATTGACTGAATATCCACGTGCAATTATTAAACAGACTAAATATGTACGTGCAATTATTAACGTGCAATGCACGTTCATAGAGACTAGTACTACATTAAAAATACGAAGCCCTTATCGAAATATTGTTCGTCTTTTTTGCCCTTCGTAAATACATTTTACGTTAGATAAAATTATAAATAGATATTAAATGTTTGTTTTCTTATAGACAAAGACTAGAATTTCCTTAAGATTTAAAAAGGAAATAGAAGAAGAGAATAATTAGGTTTTAAATTAATTAAGGTCTGTCCATATACCATAATGTCATTTTAGGAGTTTTTTTTTCCTTAAGTGCGTAGGTTAAAAAGGAAACAAGAATGTATATGTTTAATCACAGTAGTACTTTTAGTTTTTGTGTAACTAATATTTAGGTATTTGAGATCTATTATAAATTTTTCACTTTGACACCATCCCCGTAAGGAAGGCATTAAAACAAACTCTTAATCCAGTACTAATTCGAGAAAAGATTCATATTCATATGAAGCTATATGAATGGCCAATAAGAAGTTTTACGGAACAAGTTCTCCATTGACAATAACCAAGATGAACTACTTCACATTGTATATACGGTCGAAATAGATTTCGGCCTTCCTATGTTCGATCGAGTTCGAATGATAAGCAACCGGAGTGGGATTTTGAGATGAGTTCTGAAGGCAGTACAAACGTGCCTCGAGTTCGAACGCTGATCGAGGAGTCGGCTCGATACTTTTATCGAGTCCGTGACCAAATCGATCCGCGAGGCATTGCTTCGAGGTCAGAAATGCACTACACCCACCCCGGAGGTCGAACTCAAGCCAAAACCGAGGGCTCGACCCAATAACGAGATCGAGCCAGTGTCGAGCTCACAGACAAGAGTCGTTACAACCGCACTAAGAGAGAAAATCTTGGCGAGAATCGAGGAAGAGACAATTCATCATGGGTCCTCCACTATATGCTTTATTTTATTGTAAATAAAGTAGGATCTCTCTATTATAAAATGGGGAATCCTTGTAAGCATACCAACATGGAGAATAGACTGTAACAAAAGATCACTTCTCATATTGGAAGATATCTCCTCATGCTTGTTTTATTTTACCTTATTCATTCTTTCGCTCACTATTCCCATTCTCATAGTCAAAAATACACATATTTCTATTTCTCTATACGATTTGTATCAAATTGTATCATATATCCTTAAAACCATACACAAATTTAGCGTTATCTAATTTTTCGGGTAAACAGTTTGGCGCCTACCGTGGGACTAAGGATAACGATGATTGTTTGATATAAATCTGCAGTACACACCAGTTTATAACTTCGAATCAGCAATGGCTTTACCTATCGACCACGAAGCCGGCCTTCAAGATGAAACCAACAACTTGGTACCCGGGGCCGGAAGGCCACTTGACGATGGCACTGAGGCACGAATCGAAGTACCCGAAATTCGAGCCGAAGTACCGTTAGATGTCAATTCGCAAGTGGCTCTTGAGATGAACCAACGTTTCGAATCGAAAAAAAGCATTCAGGGCGGTACTCGATCCGTAGCTCTAGACACCCATAATGTGGGGGAAATTGGAGTCAGCTTACGCATGATCTTCTAGGTGTTACAAGCCCAACAAGTAGCGATAGCTCAGTTGCAGAGCCAAACTCATATACAAAGCAAGCCAGATCCCAATCCGCTTCGAGAAATCACCCCCAGAACAGAGCCCGCCATAGTGAAATCGAACGAGCAAGAATCGGGGACCACTCCCGAAATTACTTAATTGCTCGAGGAACTCACAAAACGAGTCAAAGCCAACGACAAGAGAGTGAAAACATACAATGCCAGGGTCGATCAGATCCCGGAAGCTCCGCCAATGATAAAAGGGCTGGATTCGAAAAAATTCATACAAAAGCCTTTTCCCTCGAGTGCGGCCCCAAAACCAATCCTCAAAAATTTCTGTATGCCCGAAATTCTCAAATATAATGGTATGACCGATCCTAACAAACACGTCACCTCTTACACATGTGCCATCAAGGGTAATGATTTGGAGGACGATGAGATCGAATCCGTGTTGTTGAAAAAGTTCGGGGATACCCTCTCAAAGGGAGTGATGATTTGGTATCACAATATGCTGCCAAATTCCATCGATTCTTTTGCCATGTTAGCAGATTTGTTCAAAAAGGCACATCCTGGTGCCATAAAGGTTGCAACAAGGAAATCAGACCTCTTCAAAGTAAAGCAAAGGAGTAATGAAATGCTGAGGGAATTCGTATCCCGATTTGAAATGGAACGCATGGAATTGCCACCGATCACAGACGATTGGGCCGTCTAAGCTTTCATCCAAGGGTTGAACGAGCAAAGTTCGATAGCATCGCGTCAGCTGAAGCAAAATTTGATCGAGTATCCAGCAATAACTTGGGCAGATATATACAACCGATATCAGTCGAAAATTAGGGTCGAAGATGACCAATTGGGAGCTCCGTCTGGATCCATGCATCAGAACAGGACAGCTACTAAAAACCAAAAGGAGATCGACAGAGAACAAAGGTCGAACAGAGACCGATATCAATCGTACGTCGTAGATCGGATAAATAACGGTTCGACACGCAACACCGCTCGGAACAATCGAAGGATTGATCGAGGGCAAAATTCTCGGGGACTTATGAGCAAGAGCGGCTTTGATAAATATGCCAATCCTACAGAAGCACCTCGGTTATCAGAATATAACTTTAGCGTTGATGCATCTGCCATCGTGTCTGCTATCGGACGCATCAAAGACACTAGATGGCCTCGACCAATGCAGACCGATCCTGCCCAAAGTAATCCCAATCAAATGTGCGAATATCATGGCACCCATGGCCACAGAATGGAAGATTGTAGACAACTAAGAGAGAAAATAGCCCGGTTATTTAACAAAGGCCACCTTCGGGAATGTTGAGCGATAGGGTGAGGAACCATTTTAAAAATAGGGATTTCGACAAGCAAAACGAGCAAGAAGAGCCGCAGCACGTCATTCACATGATCATCGGCAGTTCCGATACCCCTCAGTGACTTAAACGCACTAAAACATCGATTGTGGAAGAAAAGCGATTTCGAACTCAGGATTACACACCCATAGGAACTTTGTTCTTCAATGATGAAGATGCGGAAGGGGTCATACAACCTCATAACGATGCACTGGTAATATCCGTGCTCATGAATAAAACTAAAGTTAAGCGTGTATTGATTGATCCAGCTAGCTCGGCCAACATCATCAGATTGAAGGTCGTAGAGCAGCTCGGCCTGCGGGACCAGATCGTACCCGCAGACCTGGTTCTAAACGGATTCAATATGGCATGTGAGACCATCAAAGGCGATATAATTCTACCAATAAACATGGCCGAAACCATCCAGGAAACGAAGTTTCACGTGATCGAAGGCGACATGAGGTACAACGCCCTTTTCGGAAGGCCACGGATCCACAACATGAGAGCTGTACCTTCGACCCTACACCAGGTCCTCAAATTCCCAACATCGAGATGAGTCAAAACAGTGTATGGAGAGCAACCAGCCGCAAAAGAAATGTTCGCCATCGAGGAAGCCAAACCAATATCCTCGCCTTCGTCAGTAAAGGGATCGACCTCAGAAGGAGACACCAAATAGCAATCACAGACATCGGCTTCGACCCAACCAGATAACCAGATGATCGAAGAACATGATGATCAGAGGGTCCCTCGATCCTTTGCGATTCCCGATGACTCCGACGCCACCATATCAACAATTGAGGAATTGGAGCAAGTCACACTAATCAAGCACTGGCCCGAACCAAAGGTATACCTGGGAACGGGGTTGAGCCTCGAACTCAGGAAGAAACTTGTTTAATTTCTTATCGATAACATTGATTGTTTTTCCTGGTCCCATTTAGATATAATAGGGATTCCACCGGACATAACGACGCATCGGCTAAGCTTGGACCTTAAGTTCAGACCGGTAAAGCAAAAGAGAAGATCCCAGTTCGAGGTGAAATACGCATTCATAAAAGACGAGGTAACCAAACTTCTCAAGATAGGGTCTATTCGGGAGGTGAAATATCCCGAATGGTTAGCCAATATAGTTGTACTGCCTAAAAAAGGAAACAAACTTAGAATGTGCGTGGACTATAAGGATTTAAACAAAGCATGCCCCAAAGATTCTTTTCCACTACCCAACATCGATCGCTTGATCGATGCCACGGCCGGTCACGAGATCCTCACTTTTCTCGATGCCTATTTCGGGTATAATCAAATCCGGATGAACCCGGAGGACTAGGAAAAGACTCCATTTATCACCAAATATGGAACATATTGTTATAATGTGATGCCCTTCGGGCTAAAAAATGCGAGGGCTACTTACCAATGCCTAGTAAATAAAATGTTCAAAGAATAAATAGGTAAATCAATGGAAGTTTATATTGATGTCATGCTAGTTAAGTCCCTGCACGCAGAGGACCATCTGACCTATTTGCAGGAAATGTTCGAGATTTTGAGGAAATACAACATGAACCTCAACCCCGAAAATTGTTCTTTCGGGGTCGGTTCGGGCAAGTTCCTCGACTTCATGGTGTCAAATCAGGGAATCGAGATTAACCCCGTTAAAATCAAGGACATCGAAGATATCACTATCGTGGATAGCGTAAAAGCTTTACAAAGGCTAACGGGACGAATTGCGGCCCTAGGCCGATTCATTTTGAGATCATCAGATCGAAGTCACAAATATTTCTCCCTACTCAAAAAGAAGAACGATTTCGCTTGGACCCCGGAATGCCAACAGGCATTGAAGGAACTGAAACAATATCTGTCGAGCCCACCACTACTTCACACTCTGAAAGCAGACGAAAAACTTTGCTTATACTTGGCAGTATCAGAAATCGCAGTAAGTAGTGTCCTAGTTCGGGAAGAGCAAGGTACGCAATTTCCCATTTATTATATAAGTCGAACCTTAGGAGAAGCAGAAGCTAGATATCCACACCTAGAAAAATTTGCACTTGCACTGATAAGCGCCTCTAGAAAGTTATAACCATACTTTCAATGTCACCCCATATGCGTATTAACAACTTACCCTCTTCGTAATATTTTGCACAAGTCCGAACTATCGGGCCGATTGGCCAAATGGGCCGTCGAACTCAGTGGGTATGATATCGAATATCAAACCCGTACGGTTATCAAGTCTCAAATTTTAGCAGACTCCGTGGCCGATTTCACACCAACCCTCGTACCCAAAGTCGAAAAAGAATTCTTGCTGAAATCGGGTACGTCATCGAGGGTATGGACCTTTTTTACGGCCGGGGCCTCGAACGTAAAAGGGTCCGGGTTGGGCATAGTTTTAAAGCCACCCACAGGTAACACCATCATGCAATCTATTAAAACTTCCAGGTTGAGTAACAACGAGGCCGAGCATGAGGCCATGATTGCAGGTCTCGAGCTAGCTAAAAACTTGGGAGCAGAAGTCATCGAAGCCAAATGTGACTCTCTGTGAGTGGTAAGTCAAGTAAACAAAACCTTCGAAGTTAGAGAGGATAGAATGAAAAGGTATTTGGACAAACTACATGTCACTTTGCACCATTTCAAATAATGGACTTTACAACACGTTCCACGAGAGCAAAATAGCGAGGCTGATGCACTTGCGAATTTAGGACCATCGGTCGAGGAAGGTGACTTGAGCTCGAGGACTATCGTTCAACTCTTGAGATCCGTGATCGAAGAAAGTCACGCTGAGATAAATTCTGCAAGCTTAACCTGGGATTGGAGAAATAAGTATATTGAATAATTAAAGAACGGAAAGCTCCCATCAGAACCTAAAGATTCAATAGCCCTATGGACTAAAGTTGCTTGATTCACGGTGGCTTCAGATGGAATGTTATACCGAAGGACATTCGATGGACCATTGACAGTATGCTTGGGTCCAGGAGATACCAATTACATCTTACACGAGGTACACGAGGGTACTTGTGGGAATCACTCCGGTGCCGATCCATTAGTCCGAAAAATAATCAGGATAGGGTATTATTGGATCGATATGGGCAAAGATGCAAAAGAATTTGTTCGAAAATGTGACAAATGTCAAAGGTTTGCACCAATGACCCATCAACCCGGAGAGCAACTTCATCGGTCCTATCCCCATGGCCATTCATGAAATGGAGAATGAATATCGTCGGCCCTCTGCCATCGACCCCAGGTAAAGCCAAATTCATCTTATTTATGACTGACTATTTCTCTAAATGGGATAAAGCACAGGCGTTCGAGAAAGTAAGAGAGAAAGAAGTTATAGACTTTATCTGGGATCATATCATATGCCGATTCCGCCGAAATAATATGTGACAATGGGAAATAGTTTGTCGGCAACAAAGTGACGAAATTCCTCGAAGACCACAAAATAAAGAGGATATTATCAACACTATATCACCCCCAGTGGGAACGGGCAAGTCGAATCAACAAACAAAACCATCATTTAGAACCTAAAGAAGAGGTTGAACGACGCTAAAGGAAAGTGGAGAGAAATCCTACCCGAAATCCTTTGGGCATATCGAACGACGTCGAAATCCAGTACGGGGGCGACCCCATTCTCCTTAGTATATGGGTCCGAAGCATTGATATCAGTCAAAGTCGGCAAACCTAGTACCAGATTTCAATACACGACGGAAGAATCAAATAACGAGACTATGAACACTAGCCTCGAATTATCAGACGAAAGACGAGAAGCTGCTCTCGTCCAATTGGCCGCCCAAAAGCAGCGAATGGAAAGATATTATAATCGAAGAACCAAGCTCTGTCATTTCAAGCCCGGGGACTTAGTACTAAGGAAAGTCACCATCAATACCCGAAATCTGAACGAAGGAAAATTAGGACCAAATTGGGAAGGACCATATCAGGTTCTCGAGAATGTCGGAAAGGGATCATACAGGCTCGGCATTATAAACGGCAAACAGCTATCAAGCAATTGGAATGTGTCACATCTAAAATGATACTACTGCTAAGGTACGACCCTTTTATATTCATTTACATTTCAAAACTGGCACCTACAGAAGTCCGAGCAGGAGCTAAGATGGATCCTTTACCATAGATCTGAAAGCACGTGTGGCACTCTTTTTCCCTTCGATCGGTTTTATCCCAAATGGATTTTTCGGTAAAGTTTTTAACGAGGCAACCAAAGATCGTGCTGCACTTATAATAGGATCTGAGGCCTCTTTACAATCGACCTCGAATACTTGGGGGGCATTAGCCTTCAAATATATCAAGTTTTGAAGCAAGAAAGTTATTTCGCAAACAACAGGGTTCCAATAGGAAAAGTTGTAAGAGCCAAATGGTCAGAACGAACCATGCTCATGTAGTTGGCCCGAACCCAGGCGCGAAACACGAACACATGTATAGTGACTTGCAAAGAAAGTTCTCCTCTTTACCGACATCTTATATCCAAGAAAAATTCCTCTATTTGGAGATTTATTACACAAACAAGGTTAAGATAAATTCGACTATTAAGCCCACGGGCTACTTTATTTCGAGTCCGGGCAAGCACTCACTCGACCATTATGCCTACGGGCTACATTACTTCGAGTTCGAATTATTCACTTGACTATTAATCTTACGGGCTACTTTTATTTTGAGTTCGAATCATTCACTCGACTACTAAGCCTACGGGCTACCTTCATTTTGAGTTCGAGCAAGCACTTACTCGATTATTATGCCAACGGGCCACTTTATCCGGAGTCGAATCATTCACTCGACTACTAAGCCTACAGGCTATTTTATTTCGAGTTCGAGCAAGCACTCACTCGACCATTACGCCTACGGGCTACATTACTTCGAGTTCGAATCACTCACTCAACTATTAAGCCTATGGGCTACTTTTATTTCGAGTTCGAATCATTCACTCGACTACTAAGCCTACGGGCTACTTTATTTCGAGTCCGAGCAAGCACTCACTCGACCATTACGCCTACGGGCTACATTACTTCGAGTTCGAATCACTCACTCAACTATTAAGCCTATGGGCTACTTTTATTTCGAGTTCGAATCATTCACTCGACTACTAAGCCTACGGGCTACTTTATTTCGAGTCCGAGCAAGCACTCACTCGACCATTACGCCTACAGGCTACATTACTTCGAGTTCGAATCATTCACTCGACTATTAAGCCTACGGGCTAATTTTATTTTGAGTTCGAATCATTCACTCGACTACCAAGCCTACGGGCTACTTTCATTTCGAGTTCGAGCAAGCGCTCACTCGACCTTTACCCCTACGAGCTACATTACTTCGAGTTCGAATCATTGACTCGACTTATAAGCCTAGGGGCTATATCACTTCAAATTTGAATAAGCACTCGCTCGATTATAAGCAAGTCGGCAAAGTTGTCTATATACACAATCGTCTACATGATTGATTACAAATGTAAAAACTAAGGACTAAGCTTCCTGGTCATCCTCAGGAGCGGTTTCTTCTCTATCGGGCTCCCCCTCCGTTCTCGGATCCGCTCTTGCTACCATCATCATCCCCATCAGAAGCCAAGGCTTCAGCTTCAGCTTCGAGCTCTTTAGCCTTTTTTTATCTCTTCAGCAAGGTCGAAACCTCGAGCGTGTATCTCCTCGAGGGTCTCCCTCCGAGACCGACACTTAGCAAGTTCGGCAACCCAATATGCTCGAGTATCGGCAATATCCGCCGCCTCTCGTGCCTCCATCTGAGCAGCCTCGGCATTAGCCCGATACATGATAATGGACTTGTCTACCATGACTTTCGATGACTCAACCTCCGCCTTGGCTTCAGCAAGCTGTGTTTCAAGCTCCTCGATCCTCTTAGCCTAAGTCGAACCCTTTTGCTTGACGCTTCGAAGCTGAACATCGGCCGATAATAATTTGGCCAAGATGGTTTCTTTTCTGCAGCCAGGCGGTCGATAGTCTCCTTCCACCGATTACATTTAGCCTTGATTTGATAGACTTCTTCCCGAAGTAACCCGATCTTTTCAACCTTCTGTTGCAGCTGAGATAACGAAGGGTTAACTTCTACAGTTGAGTCAAACCCATACTCTAACAGAACAAGGCTCACCTGCTTATCTAGTTCGGCCTCTTCTTCACGAGCCTTAGCCAAATCTTCTTGGAGGTCCTTTATAGCCTCGTCCTTTTGGCTACAAAGGAGCCGCAGGGCATCTCTCTCCCCTGAGACCTTCTGGAGCGCAATCTCGCATTGGCTGAGGTCGACTCGAAACCTACTAATGGCCTGCACAGTAGGGAAAGAACACAAGTCAAGTTTGGAAAAGTTTGGAAAAGAACGAAGAAACCAAGTACAGTAAAATCATTACCCTAGAAATGAAACGTTGGGCCTCTTCTAGGAGAAGAGAAGCATCACCAATGTCGGAGGCATCATCGACTCCAGTAAAGAAATCCCGAAAAGGGTCCCCTATACTAGAGCCTCCGCCCATATCAGGGGTTTTCAATTCTCGAGCCTCCTTTAACGCCTCCTCGGAAAAGGTTGGAAGAGAAGGCAAATGACCCACTGTCATGGTCCCAAGCAAATCGCTCGGGATGCTCTGATCGAGACTCGGGGTACCGGAACCAACCCCGACCGGTACAGCCGCCATCGGCTCAAAAGCTCTGGCGACCTCGATAGCTTTCGCAGATCGGATCACCAAAGCTGAGGCATCATCTTTTTCTTCTTCTTCTTCTTCTTCTTCTTCTTCTTCTTCTTCTTCTCTTAGTCGTTGGACCGAGTCCATCGAAAGAGCGATTACCTTCCTCCTCACACTTCGAGTTTTGGGCTTGGGGTCCTCTGACCGAGAGATAGCTTTTCGCTTCTTATCTTTCCCCGGTTCTGGGACCGGGGACTTGGTTCCTTCTTCACCACTCAAAGGCCTCAAAACGACATCCTTGGTTATACCTGCATGAAAGGAAATCGGTGACGAATGGAGCATAAAAAATAGTTCGAAGAACACGAGAAGTAACCCTTACCATGATTCTTGGCCTCCCATCTACCTTTTGCCAAATCATGCCAAGCGTGTTCGGCATAAGAGAAAGTCGAGGCTAACTTCCGAACTTAATCCTCGAGGTCGGGTACCGCTTGTGGCATCCAAAGGGCAGTTGTATATTAGAGAAAGACATCAGATAAAATCGGAAAAAGATACGAAAAGCAACGTCTTATGAATACCACTTACGGTCGAAATTCCATTCCTTGGAGAACGACATCTTCTCTTCCGGAATGAGGTCACAGGTCCTCACCCGGATATAACGGCCCATCCAACCCCGATCTTTGTCTTCGTCGATGCTCGACATCAAAGCTTCGATGCCCGAAATGAAGCCTGATTAGTCCTCGAAAGATTTGGGGTCGATACAGTCGTATGAGGTGATTCAGGGAAAATTCCAGCCCCTCGGCCTTGTTGGAGAAGAAGCGAAGTAAGGTTACTATATGCCATAGAGAGGGATGAATTTGACTAAGGGTGACCTGATATCTTTTGCAAAAATCGATGATCACCGGGTCGACGGCACCCAATATGAAGGGGTAAGTGTAAACACTTAAAAACCCCTCCACATGGGTGATGACGCTCTCTTCGGGGGAGGGAATTTGCAACACAACCTCAGAACCCCAGTTGTAGTCTTTCCTCACAGCCTCGAGATGACCCTCCGTTATCGAGCACATGTACATCGACACATGCTCACATCGACCCGGAACATATAAAGGATTCTCAACCTTAAAATCGATCTTCAGAGTATACGGGCCGGGAACATACTCATAGGTAGGCGGCTCCACCGACGCCTTGTCGCCGGACGGCCGTGAAGAAGAAGTTTTCTCCTTCTGAGGTACAGTTTTCGAAGTTTTGGCCATTGATATGAGAGAAAGAAAGGCAAAAGAAGATGAAAAGTTGATGTAGATGGCTCTGCAAGCGGCGAAATAGAGAGAAAGAGTAAGAAAATTTGGAAGAGTGAAAGACATAAAAGTGGTAAATGTTAGATGGAGGGGTTATTTATAGGCTTGCATCGTGACGGTTCAATACCAGAGGTGGCCGACCACCGTCTGACATGCACTAAATACCTTAAAAAGACTAAATCGATGGGCAGCTATCATATACGTCATGATCGAGCCCTGTGAAAACGTCAGTTTATAACCCGATCGAACCGTCGAAGATCATATCGATTCTCGCCACATCCTTCCTGAGAAACGAGGGGACTATCTGTATACGGTTGAAATAGATTTTGGCCTTCCTACGTTCGATCGAGTTCGAATGGTAAGCAACCGAAGTGGGATTTTGGGATGAGTTCTGAAGGCAGTACAAACGTGCCTCGAGTCCGAAGGCTGATCGAGGAGTCGGCTCGATACTTTTATCGAGTCCGTGACCAAATCGATCCGCGAGGCATTGCTTCGAGGTCAGAAATGCGCTACACCCACCCCGAAAGTCGAACTCAAGCCAAAACCGAGGGCTCGACCCAATAACGAGATCGAGCCAGTGTCGAGCTCACAGACAAGAGCCGTTACAACCACACTAAGAGAGAGAATCTTGGCAGGAATCGAGGAAGAGACAATTCATCATGGGTCATCTACTATATGCTTTATTTTATTGTAAATAAAGTAGGATCTCTCTATTATAAAAAGGGAATCCTTGTAAGCATACCAACACGGAGAATAGACTGTAACAAAAGATCACTTCTCATATTGGAAGATATTTCCTCATGATTATTTTATTTTACCTTATTCATTCTTTCGCTCACTATTCCCATTCTCATAGCCAAGAATACACATATTTCTATTTCTCTATATGATTTGTATCAAATTGCATCACATATCCTTAAAACTATATATAAATTTAACGTTATCTGATTTTTCGAGTAAACATACATAACACATGAATATTTATTTTTTATAAGTTAATTTTCTCCATCACATGAATTCTCTTTCAAAGATTAATTTTTATGTATCTATCTCTACGGAGGATGAATTATGCCAGCATTCCTTCTTGCTTTAATTGTATGAGTTAGCCGCTTTATCAATGTTGCCTCAAGCACGAATTATTAGTATTTCAAGAGGCCTATGGTTTTAACACTTTTCCTGATGTGTCAAAAAATTATAAAATAATAAATTTCTATTACCACTACCATTGTATGCGGTTGTATTTAAGTAGCATTAATTTTGAGTGATATGGGTATCTTTGTATTTTCGGCCCTGGCCTTTTTCTTTTATATATCCATTCTTTTATTATTTCTCTTCCTCTAAATTCTCTATGTTATGAGTTTTCATTCACAGGTTGAATAAATTTGAGTTGAAAATTTTGGCTGAATTGTACTGCCAACCGTATGGTGAGTATGAATGAAATTAACTCTATTTCTTTTATTATATTCTTTTTTTGTTGTAACTTTCTTATTGTACCTTCGACTCATGTTGTTTATGTTGTTATTGATTTTTTGAATTATTTTGGAGGAAGGACAAACCTTTTTTTTTGCATGTCGGTAACATCTTATTGTTCATAATTAATTAATTATTTACTACTTTTCTTGTGTGGTAAATGAAAGCTACTTGGCATTCGCTGGATTATTAATGTAGTAAGTTTCTGGTTATCATTTCCTTGCATATATATGTTGGTTTATTTACTATCCATAGATTACTGACAAAATAATTGGAATAAGTATGATCTCTGTGTGATTATCTTTTCATTTATCCTTTACATGAAGGAAAGAACGCTTGATACCGGAAACAAAAAAAGGAAAGAGAAGTCAACGCTATCGTTTAATATTACATATATAAATGATGAGGAATGAACATGTTCAAATTAGAAAAAAGTAATGAAAAAGTTACAAACTTTAGAAAGATTTATTCAACATTTAATTATTTTCAACGAAAATCTTAGCGAAATATTATTTGTCTTCTTTACCTTTTGAAAGTAGAGTTCACATCGCACAAAATAATTATTTTATTATTTTTTAAAATACTTAGAACTTTGACATTAATAATTAAATTATGCCTATTAAGTTTTTTCTTATAACCTGAACAATGTAAAAACTCCTAATATTTAGAAATTTAATTCAACTAAGGATTTTTAATCGTTACAGATTTTAATATGGTAACCAAATCGATCTAGAATTCGTTCGCCTTATATGTAGAAGTACTTCTTATATGGTATATACCAAATAAATATAATTTTTTCTTTTCCGATCTCTCTTGCCCTTCTTTATTTATACCCTTTTCTTTCCATTAGCCTTTTCACCGAGAAGTACACTTTTAGTTTTGTTTTTCACTATTTAGCTTCTTATTTCAGTTGTTGGAATCGTATTTTTAAGTAATCAAAATCTGTTAAAAAATTATGATGCATTGACTTTTATTTGCAGAAGAGAATCGGATTCTCGAATTAGTCAAATTCGTTAATTATTAATGTTGCATTATTTTTAACATGGAGTAGAGGTGCAATTTTATTTTTGAGTTGATGTCTGAATTAAATTTTATGCAATCGTATTTATTTTATAAATTTTTTTTGGGATATTTTTTAGCTAGAAATAGATATCTTATTTCATGTTTATTGTTAAATTAAAGAACGACACTTTATTGGAGATGAATTATTTTATCTAATGATTAAAAGTTGATTTTGCTATGATTTTAGAAGAAATCTAATTGTAGACCAAGTTTAAGGAGTTTGACAAGCACTTCGCGTTTAAGCATTATGGCATGTGATGGCCTTATCACATCTTGCATGCCTGTTGAATTTACATTATAAATTGTGATTAGCTTCATCTCTTTGCGATACTTATTTTCACCTTAATGCTCTTCGGCCTCATGCTTTCATGCAAACACGGTTTATAAATTTTAGGATTCTTGTTTCTAACTTTATACATATATATATGTTACTTGATGTCTGCTTCCACGCCAGGTATTCGTCAAATACAGAATTATGAAAGTCTTTAGCGGAGGAAAAAAAGATTTTGAAGAAGGTTTTGAAAATTTAGAACTAGAGCCCAAGAGCTAGGAAATTATAAGAGTAATTCCCAGCCTGTAAGGAATCATGACATGTATTTTGAGTTTTGGTAAGATGTGTATTTTGCTTCTTTTTTTAAAAAAAAAATGTAATATTTGATGTTTTTCTTTAGTTTGTTCAAAAATAATTTCTGTTGTTTTTTCTGCTTTTCTCATGGTGTTTAAAATTCTCAATGGAAATTTTCATTGTAATTTAAGTCGGTATTACTTTTTTCTTCAGTCTTAAGAAGTAAATTATTTTTTAAGGAAATTGATTAGTTATTGAAGGATAAATGAGTTAAAAATAATTAATTGATAAAATCATAAAGAATTACTTTAGAATTTATGAGCGTCGCATATCTTTAATATAGCTTACTATTTCATATAAGTCGTTCTTTTGTACACAAATGTGCAACACACGTACTGTAAAATTAGTTACACCAAATGGCCGAATGGCGCTCCTCAGCATTAAAATTTCTCCTTCCCTTGCTTCATTTGACATAAGAAAAAAGAAAGTTGGGAGATAGCTAGGGGCATAATTTTCTTCTGCGGTCAACCAAAATTCACACCATTTCACCTATAACATGATTTTGTGCATGTACTCTTTTTGAGGAATCGAGAAAAAAAAGTTTCCAAGGCAACATTAACACACAAGTCATGCAATTCATCAAACTGTTCATGAAGTACCCGAGCAACTAGACCATACCAAAGGAATGAAGCACATAAAACTACAAAAAAGGGTGGATAATTCCCTACACAAAACCAACTTGACTACGAATCATGATTATATTTGTCAATTATCTAAGAGAAAGAAACAATTCATGAGAGAGCGTCGAGAGGAACATATCAAAATGAGAAAGAGATGAACAAGGAAGAAATGAACATCCATGATTCCCAAGACTTGCTTCCTAATGCTCCCACCTCTGTTAGCTGGAAAAAGCTGGCTGCTTCTTGCCTGAGTTGCTGCACACTTTAGCTGTTCAGCAGCCAACAATTTTGACGTCAATCCAGATATTTGAATCTGCAGACAGCAAGTTCAATTTAGGGCAATATTACTCATGCAATAGTCATTTGCCTGGACTAATGATGCTAGCAACTTTATTAAACACATTATAACAATCTGCCAGAGGCACTAGAAGAATTATACGCCTTACTGGACCTCAGAAAAGAAAAAGGGGGCAGAAAAACGAAATGAGTAAAACAAGAAAAATGCACAAAAAGTATTAGATCCCAGCTGCATTGAAACAGAATCTACAGACCACCTGCTTTTGCATACAAGATAAGCATCTATATGGGACGTCCAATACTAAAAGATAGGATCAGCCATTATTGGAAGTTGACAATACAAATTAATCTGACGCCTTGACAGTCCTAGCAGGTAACATAGAGGTGCATATGAATAAGAAATATAAAAATAATTGTAGGTGAAAATCTAAGAATGTAGCTTGACAAGAAAGTGATATTTCATCCAGTTGGCAAAGACTTATGCCAAAACAACAGCAAGGCATATAGTTATTGAAGCTAAAAGAGAAAAGGTATTTTAATAACCATCAAAAACATGAGATCTAGTTAAGCAAAACTCTGATAGTGATACATCACATTTTTCTACCTGCTCAAGTGATCCTGAGGCCGGGAAAAGTGTTGCTGCCCTGCTTCGCTTGCATGGAAAGCCTTTGATGCTCCACACGCTGAAGCTGTGATGACAACTGGAGCAAATCGATAGTGGGTCCATCTTCACAAGAAAGTTGATCCTTGTGGTTCACAAAATTTGGTCCTTGAATGATCCCATTGACGCCACAAGTGCTGCTAGGAAATAGTATCTGGTCCAGTCCACCTTCTGCAGAATTGACCCCAGATGAATTGAATGTGGTGGACAGTCTACCCGCTGAATCCTGAGGACTAAGTCCCAGGACTTCTTTAGATGCTTGAGTCACACTGTAACGTGAATTATTGCTTGGGGAAATCAGGGGATGAGCGGCACGAAAAACAGTGGGATGATTTGACGAGCCCCGTGATTGAGATGACAGAAGAGAGAGAGCATTGCTGGAGTTTGATATCCCTGATAGCCCATGAATAGTAGAAGATGTGTCCAAAACATGCAAGATTTCAGATCCAGTCGAGGTGGTGTGGAACAAAGAAGGGGAAACAAAATCTGATCCTCGCATATCATGCAGAGATGAGATGGTGCTCTCGTTAATTCTACTCGTTGTTACAGCAGGTTGTATTTCATCATGGAGAGGTTGACACTGTTTCTTGGCATGATATGACGTGAAAACAGATTTTGGTTGCAACTGTCCATTTGAAAAGGGCATGACAAGTTGAGGGCTACGTTCAACACCATCTTCAACTTTTACATTCTTATACCAGTCATGCATCTCAAATTTTGGCTGATGCAGAAAGCGGACACCAAGTATGTCTTGGCAAGCAAAGGATGATGTCGCAAAAGTTCCACGAAATCTGGTACCTGCAAAAACCTGGAGTGTGTTAATGGAACAGCACAGATGAATTTTAAATTTTCTCGAAACATTTCACAAAATACGAAAACACTGAATCCTGGTTGTCCAGAACTCGCTTGGAAGAAACATAAAACTTCATAGATAAAAAATTCCCTCCAATACAACATGCCAAACTTGAAAGATATGAAGGACATAAGATACAAACTTCACATTATAAACTTGTGCAATGAGTTAGTTAAATAAAAAGAATTGATAAGGTAAAAAGTAAAGGATATGTTACTATTAAATTAGTTTAATATGCACTGCAATTTTAACCCATGTTAAAAGATTTGTGGTACCTAATTGTTGAAAATTCAACAAGTTGGTCTTTCAGGAGAACTGCAATAGATGATGTGACACATGGAATTAAAATAAGATAAATGAAATGGAGAAGTGCAGGATTGTTACGCAATAAGAAGATACCTAAAAATGAAATGCAAGTTCAATAGAATAGAGATGAGACTATCATTGTTGTACAAATATTGTGTATTAGCAATGTTATTTGGGAGTGAGCCCAATATATCTACAAGATGAATTTTGTAAAAATACAAGTATTGAGATAGATGAGCAGTGATACAAGATTGCACAAGATTAAAAATGATCACATACAACAAAGGTGCAAGCACATAGAAGATAAACTGAGAGAATGTCGCTTAAGATGGTTTCCTTATGTCCTAAGTAGACCTCCTTATGCATCCATTCGTAGGTGTTTACACTACAATGATGGAGTGTGTTAATGAGGATGATAAAGACCTAAAATCACATGGAGAAAGATCTGTCAACTGACCTACAATTTGAAATAAATATGAACTTAACTAAATACACAACGAAGTCAAAAGATCCATATAGGAATCTCATACTAGTTGAGATTAAGGCTTAGTTGTTGTTACACTTAGATTAGGTCCCACGTCTGTTAATCTGGATACAGACTTATATGTCAGTCTAAAAACAAGTGCATGATCTAGAGAAACTTAATTTTGGAGAACCTCTAATTTATCTTTTAGAAAAAGTTATAGGATTGGAATGAAATGAAATGATCCATATAGAGTAGCATGTAATAGAAGATTCCCATGTCCAAAAGATGAAGGTGGTTGAAATGAGAATGTTGAGATGGATGTGCGGGCATACCAGGTTAGATAGAATTAGAAATGAAATTATTTGGGACAAGGTAGGAGTGGCCCTGTGGAGGACAAGTGCGGGAGGCGAGACTTAGATGGTCCGGGCATGTGAAGAGGAGAGGCACAGATGCACCGGTGAGGAAGTATGAGAGGTTGGCTATGGAGAGCCTAAGGAGAGGTAGACGCAGGCCGAAGAAGTATTGGGGAGAGGTGATTAGGCAAGATATGGCGCTGCTCCAACTTACTGAGGGCATGACCATGAATAGGAGGGTATGGAGGTTGAGAATAAAGGTAAATGGTTAGTTAGCCGAGCGTTGTCCTTGTCTGTAACAGTAGATTTAGTCCTTGACTTAGTGTCATTTGTGTATTTTCTTATTCCTTGACTTCTGTTATTACTTGTTGTTGCTTTCGTTTCGGCTTTCTGATTGCAGAACCTTGTGTTTGTTTGTATTTTTGCTTCGGTTTTCTGATTGGTGTGCTTGTTGTTGCCCTTCTTTTTACCTTTCCTAAGCCGAGGGTCTACCGGAAACAACCTCTCTACTTTCTTGAAGGTAGGGGTAAGGTCTGCGTATAGACTATCCTCCCCAGACTGCACTTGTGGGATTACACTGGGTTATTTGTTGTTGTTGTTGTTGTTGTTGTTGTTTAGACAACCCCAACTAATTTGAAATTGATGCTTAGTTGATTGATTCATAAGTATTATTTATAGCACGTGAATAAACACAAATTCTGAAGTTTAGAACAGGAATTCAAATGCATTCACTATCACAAATTTCAAACATTATTTGTTGAAAGAAAGTTTCTTCAAGTTGTTAGATGTCAGATAAACATGGCATTGTTTCCTCTAAAAACAATTAGTGCTAAATACATTCATATAGAGTTTGAGGTTGACATTATCATTCTCTAAACCGTCTTAAAACTATATTTTATATAAAATCCATGATACACAACATTTAGATTAAACAAATTTATACTAATTGATGTGCAATACAACTACTGTAACAACAACAACAACTGCGCCTCAATCTCAAGCTGCGGGTCTCAATTCAGGAATATGATTGGTAACTAGAAATCTTAGCTCACCTAGTGAGGAATACTTGAGGGATCAGAGAGCTATCACCAAAAGCAGATACTTTGGTTTGGAAAGCATAAAAGGATGACTGTTTCTGTTAACACTTGACAGAGTGTTTTATCTAGAAATGGCAGAAAGAATCAGTGGCCTTGAGAATCCTATAAAAACAAAGATGGTGTGTTTCACTTGGATTGCTTTGCATAGAGCAAGTCTTACTCAAGAAAACTACATAGAAGGGGGATCATCACTTGCAGCGGATACTACAAATGTGAAAAGCAGTGGGATTCTCATGTTTTTGCATTGCTCTGTATCCTGGCACTCTGTTGTATGTTTATCAATCTTTTGGGAGTGAAGTGGTAATGCCAAGCAAACTAAAGGAGGTTACCAATAGCTGGAGAAGCAGAGGATGAAAAAGCAGCTCGAAGTTCCGCGGGTACTACCGTACTACCCCGATGTGCATAGTATGGAATGTGGGGATGAAAAGGAACTTAAGATGAGAGCAGTTGTGCAAACTCTAGCTGTTTATAATCCTTGGCTTTTTGGTGTAACAAGAAGGATGTAAATCATTGTGATACCTTGTTTAATATTTTTAACTCTCTGCAATATAGATAGGAGATCAAGTCTTCAATCATGGACAAATTTCCGCATGCTGATTTTGGCAATAATATGTACTAATTAAAAAATGAATTACAGGAAATAGTCTAGAAACTGGTAGTCATGCATCTTAGTGAGTTTCATAGAAGAGAGGGAAACTATAGTATGCAACACTAAGGACTACTTTTACAGCAAATGACTAAAACAGCCCGAGTGCATACCAGTATGGGGCTTCCTTCGGCGCTCATTATGACCTGCAAGACGTTTCCTGCAGCTCCGTTTGCCATCATCAAATTCAGCCAGCAGATGGAACCTACACGAAAAGCAGCAAGAATGATTTACATAAGCTGCAAAGAAGAGAACATATCTTTCTGTAACAAAAAGAAGAAAGACAACAAGCTGATTTATACAAGACTTGCAAATAAGGATGCTATTATCAATCAAACTATTCACAGAGATTGAACAAGTATGCTCTAAAAGAGATTGTACACAGTTCACAAATTTGACATACAAGTAGCTTGGGATGAAAAGGATTAAAATGGACTAGTTTAAGACTTAGAGGTAGCTAATAGATTGATTGCACAGCCTGCACTATGATTGGCTAATAGATTTTTTTTTTCCAAATTTAGAATTCTGCCTTTGGAGACAAAGTATTAACCTGCTACATTGCTGACAAAACCTTTGCTCAATGCCGTTTACGATAACTTTAGCAGTCTTTGAATGAACCTCACAAACTTTATGCCTCTTGTGATAGTCCTTACAAGAACTGAGATCCTTCCCACAACCTTGAACCTGACAAAATGGATGGGAACTCGCACCTCCTGCTCTCATTCTCTTGGCTGGAACAATGGACTCAGCAGAAGAGACATTAGGCATAATCTTGGGAGATTTGTAAACATTTGCATCTATTTGATCAAGAAATCTTCCAAGCTTCAAATCAATCAGTGATGAATCTCTAGAGTTTGATTCCACAACTGAGCTTGATAACTTGGAACTAGACTTAGATTTATCTTCCCCAGAATATGCACTAGGACTAGCTGCCACTGAACCAAAAGTACTTTGGTCACTGAACATAGTTTTTCTCATCAAATTTTGAGAACCCAATTCAGGAAATCCTTGATTATTAGTACTACCTTCTTGACTTGAGCACATCACATAGCTGTTAGGGGTCTTCAGTTCCCAACCCATTAATCCATTTTTAGCTCGCCCCATTCCATCATTTACAGAAACTGATTCCTCTGATATGAAACCCTTTCCCCCTGAGAGATAGCTCCAAGACTCCATTTTTCCAAGAATTCAATTATTTCTACAATAATTCCCTACAAACCCAATATGCTTACTCTTCCACACAGGAACCACTTTGAATTTTCAGCTCCATAACCAAAAATACACTTGACAAGCTCAAGAACTGCTGCAAAACTTAATTCTGAAACATTCTTGAAAACCCAGTAAAAGGGAAGTCATTAAACACTATAAAAAGGACAACTGAAAGGAGCTGAAATAGGAGGAAAACCCATAATAACTGTTATCAATCAAGAAGCAAGTAGACAAGTTAAATATTTGCCTCCTTAGTGGAAGCAAAAGGAGCTATAGCAAGAAAAAGTACTACACAGTTGGTAAGTGAAAAGAAGTGGTCCAAATATACTAAACATTACAAAATAGAAAGCTGCCAAAATGACAGAAAAATGTGAGAGAACTTGGGAAAGGAGAAAGGAAGTGCTGCAGGGATATGGGTTAAGTGTACCACAAACAAATCAAGTGGGTGAGTTTTTGTGTGTAATTTTGAGATAGGAGTATGATTCAGTGAAAGAGAGGTGGCATTATATTTTTGGGGGTACCAGTTCCATGGAATAGTATATGGCTGTCTCTCTCCATTGTAAGAGATAGAATGAGATAAAGCCACTTGTTGCTACTTTCCTTTGCTAGTAGGTAATTTTCTTTCTTTTTTGGTTTAAAATAAAGAAAATGAAAAGAATAAAGCAGCAGACACCACTATCTTCATAAAAAGTAGGAGAAAAAAAATCAAATGAAAATAATCTTTGTTTTTTTATAAGATAATAATATCCAGAGGAAAAAGTCTCACGTGCTTCACAAAATAAAGGAAACTCGTTTCTTATAACATATTTTAATTTCTGTGAGAGAGGCCAATTAGAAATGAATATATTTATCTGTATTATTTTTTCATGCTTCGTGATTGTGTTTACGATACAGGAAAAAGGGCTAAATATACCCCTCTATTTAAGTATATTGTTCATATTTATCCAATGTTATATTATGGGGTCATATTTATCTTTACCGTTAGCTAAACTTTTTAAAAATACTCTCCACCTAACGACCACCAGATTAATAAAATAATCATTTTAAAAAAAATCATTAACCCAAATCTGTTAAACCTATTATTTAAAAATACGGAACCTAGATTTCTGAGACGTCTTAACACATTTTATTCATTTAGAGAGAGACCGGGAATGATGGTGGAAGTAGGATTAATAAGAACTTATATTTTTGGTTATTAGTTGTTCACGGTGGTATTAGATGTCATGTTATCACTTTCGGTTATTTTTTTTTGTGTGGTTATAATATGGCATCCCTTTGTCTAATTTAATACACACTGATATATAGTTTGTATGTTGGTAACAACTTATATATACTTTAATAATACTTGTGTTTGGTTAATACATTAAGTAGTGTACTTAGGTTGTTAATTTGTTTTCCAACTTGTTGGTATACTTTCTTTCATTCTTGATGAATTCCTCGGACTATAGCTTGATATTAAATTGAATCTCCTCTAATTATTTTCTATTTTTTGTTCATTATAAGTTCAGTTGTTACTAAGAATTATGAGTATCTCATCCAATATCTTGGAATCTAACTTTGGTTCTTAATGGGTGATTTGGTGATAATTACTTGTTGCCTAAATGCTTAAAGCAGAATAAGAAAACTATGATGTGTGAATACTCATCAATAAAAGCTCACTGTTGGAGGAAGAAATACTTCGGTAGCCGTCTTAAGACTTCAGAACTGCTAACCTAATAAGATGCTATAAACATTCAAGTCATGGTGGAAAGAAAATCATGATGAATACTAGGTACAGATAGACATGGTGGGAAAAAATAAAAGAAAAGGGTCAAATATACCCCTATACTTTCATATATTGTATGCATTTAACCTTCGTTATACTATCGGGCCAAATTTACCCCTACGGTTATACTATCGGACTAAATTTACCCCTACAATCAGCAAACTTTTAAAAATACCCCTCGATTTGTTAAGTAATCCAAAATCTTCCAAATTTCTTTTATTTAAATCACTTGTTGTTCTTCTTGGTCCACTATTTTAATTTTAAAAAATTACTATTGATGTGAATGCTAAAATTACTAGACTATACAAATTATTCATAATTTGTTTTATTACCAATGCACCCATTTCTTTTTTTTGTAATAAATAAAATTAATTTAAAATTTTATTTAGTTTTCAATCATATACACATCGTAGAATTTAGTGGGTCTATTTATTGTGTATTATATACAGATGATCATCATGTATGTACATGTATATTCAGATATATTTTGTTATTGCCTGGTTAGTATAGAGTTCGATCGACTAACTTAAGAGTGCAAAATGTGTAGGCATTTAATTAAAGCAAAGTTGAATTAGACAATATAAAGTCTCCAAGTACTTCAACTTCAATCACTAATACTTGCAAAGTCTCCGTATATTTGGTGCAATTAATTCATTAAAATTGAGATGTTGTAAATACTTTTAGAATTTAGAAAAGCTGCCTAATTTAGATTTTTTAATTTACTATACTTTGCTTATTCGGTTGTATTATTTAATATTTTTTTCTCTATTTTTTTTTCTAATTCAGAAAGCAGCTAAATGTCAATTATTTCAAAAATAGTGGACCAAGAAGAACAACAAGTGATTTAAATAAAAGAAATTTAAAAAATTTTGGATTACTTAACAGATCAAGGAATATTTTTAAAAGTTTGCTAATTGTAGGGGTAAATTTGGCCCGATAGTATAACGGAGGTTAAATGTAGACAATATATGAAAGTAGATGGGTATATTTGGTCCTTTCTAGAAGAAAAAAAGAAATTAAAAAAGGTAGAATATAATAAACATACAATAAGTGACTACGAAGGAGATGACTAATATGTAAGGAAGAAGTGCAGTAAATAAAAGGGGGTTTAACGGGTTATTAATGAGTTTTAAAAAAAAGATATTTTTTAATTTGGTGGCTTTCCGTTAGGTGGAGGGCATTTTTAAAAAGCTTGGCTAACGATAAGGATAAATATGTCCCGATAGTATAACGGAAAATAGATGTGAACAATATACCAAAATAGTAGGGTATATTTGACCATTTTCCCTATCATATAATATCAAGTCAAAACTGACAGAACTCTTCCTTAGACTTAAGTGATTTACAATGGAATTGAAAAATATTACTAGTATTATTATAATGGACTTTAAGTTTACTACAATACAATTTTCTTTTTCTTTCGAAAAAAATCCTTGAGATAATTCAACTTTATGTAGTTTGATCATTTAAGTTTGTAGGGACAAAATATAGAAGATAAGATCTTATATGTTTTGTGGGAACGACCGAGGCAGGAAAGCTTTTTTGAAGCACAGTGCTTTTTCATTGTCACCGTTACTGTGGACTGGGAAAGAGGTTAGAAGTGAAAGGAAGTGGACAAGAATGTCACTTTGAAAGGCGTCATTCTTAACGTTATTTAGAACTTAAGAACTCCCCTTCATTAATGGAGTGGGGAAATATATCATTGATGGCAATTGCCGAAGTTTAGTCATATTCGACGTCGAGACTATTCAATGGCAAAAATGAGGACAACAAGTCCTAACAATAACGATATTAGCATTGGTAAAATCAGGGTTTTTAACTAGACAGGACCTGGACCAAAGCCAAATTCATTTACAACAATTGTTTTCATTTTCCATCTCGTAGTAGTATTTACTTTATTTATTTTTCAGGTTATATTCTTTTCCTTCATGTTTTAATTCCTATACCCATTTTGTGAAGAACAACAAAATTGCTCAAATTAGTAAAGAAATTCAGAAAGCACTGTGCCGGGAAAATTTGTATACGGTCGAAATCGAGTTTGACTACAACTTGGTAGATTTGGTTTGGAACGTGGCGATCACGGACTGGAGATTGACCTCGAGTCTCACCAAGCTAGAACCTGAGGTCGGAAGACCTACCCTCGAGGAGCTCGAAAATAACAAACGGAAGACCGAAATATCCGCGATCGGGCGAATATTACGGCGAAAATCTCGGCGCACATCGGCAAGGAGTCAACAATTAGCAATTTAAGATATTTTTACCTTTAATAGAAATGTACCTAGAATAAGACTTCTCTACTATATAAAGGGGGGTCTGATAATTCATTGCACACATTGCAACACGCATCCCTAAGCAATATACTTTTATTTCTAGTTCTTATTATCTTATCATTCTGTTCCGGCATCGATTAAAACATTTTTGACTCAAAGGTGATCAACCTTCAAGGCTAAGATTGTTCAACTTGTGTGGTTTGCATTTACCTTTTCATCGTTTATTTCAATATTAATCTGATTTCTCATTTTGTATCAAGTTAGATCACGTATGCTTAAAACCACGTATAAATTTAATTATTATCCGATTTTGAGTGTAAACAGTTTGGCGCCCACCGTGGGGCTAAGTATAATAGTGGTTATTTGATACAAATTTCCATAACACACACTACTTTACACTTGCTCTTTGAAGTATCTTTGATTCCAGGCTAAAATACAAAATGTCGAACTCTCAATTAGCATCCCTGCATGTTGACAACGAGTCCGGTCATCAAGGTGAAAATAACAACATAGCGCTCGAAAACGAGGTACCACCTGCTGATCCCATTGGAATTCCGATCGCAGACCCAATTGACGCTAATTCACATGTGGATGTCGATGCAAACTTGCCTACCGACCCCGAAAATAGCATTCGTGGTGGAGCCCGGTCGGCAACTCGAAATACACAAAATGTTGAAGGAGGCGGGATTAGTCTACGGTTGATCTTCGAAATGTTGCAGGCTCAACAGGCGGCAATAGCTCAATTACAGAACCAAAGTCGTGCACTGAGCAGAGTCAAGCCCGATCCGCCACAGGAAGTTACCCACATGGATGAACCGGTCATAGAAAGGTCAAATGAACATGAATCGGGGGCTAACCCCGAGATTATAAAGATGCTCGAGGAGCTGACAAAGCAGATAGAATCAGGGGAGAAGAAAATCGAAGCTAACGACAAAAAGGTGGAGACCTACAACTCCAGGGTAGACCAAATCCCAGGAGCGCCTCCCATATTGAAAGGACTGGATTCCAGGAAGTTCGTGCAAGAACATTTTCCTCCGAGTGCGGCTCCGAAGCCGATCCCCAAAAAATTCCGTATGCCCGAAATACCTAAGTATAACGGAATAACCGACCCAAACGAGCATGTGACCTCTTACACATATGCCATCAAAGGGAACGACTTGGAGGACGATGAAATCGAGTCTGTTCTGCTGAAAATATTTGGGGAGACCCTGTCAAAGGGAGCTTTGATAGGGTATCACAATTTATCTCCTAATTCTATTGACTCATTTGCTATGCTTGCAAACTCTTTCGTAAAAGCACATGCTAGTGCCATCAAGGTCGAGACTAGGAAATCGGACCTTTTTAAAGTCAAATAGAGAGATAACGAGATGCTCAGGGAATTCATGTCCCATTTTCAAATGGAACGAATGGATTTGTCGTCGGCTGCTGATGATTGGGTTGTTCAAGCTTTCACTCAAGGACTCAATATTCAAGCTCGGCGGCTTCACAGCAGCTGAAGCAGAACCTGATAGAATACCCGATCATTACGTGGGCCGACGTGCATAACCGGTATCAATCGAAAATCAGAGTCGAAGATGATCAATTCGGGGTCTGTCTATCCCATCAGAACCCTCGACAGAGTCAAGAGAGACATCGATCGTGAACCGAGGTCAAACAGGGATCGGTACCAGCCATATAATGGAGATCGGAGAAGTAGTGGGTCCAGGCGGAACTCCATGAGAAACAAAAGGAGAAATGACCGAGGTCAAGTCAACCGGGGTCTCATGACCAAAAATGGCTTCAACAGGTCGGTCGGGCCTAAAGAAGCACCGCGGCTATCGGAATACAACTTTAATGTCGATGATGCCGCCATTGTATTAGCTATCGGGCGCATCCAAGATACCAAATGGCCTCGACCTCTACAGTTTGATCCAACCCAAAGGGATCCTAACCAGATGTGTAAATATCATGGCACTCACGGTCATAGAACGGAAGATTGTCGACAGCTGAGAGAGGAAGTAGCCTGTCTAATCAACAATGGGCACCTTCGAGAATTCTTGAGCGACCGTGCCAGGAATCATTTTAGGAACAAGGATACTAATAAACAGGCAGAACAAGAATAACCTCAATACGTCATTAACATGATCATCGGTGGGGTTGATATCCCACAGGGGCCGACGTTGAAACGCACCAAAGTATCTATCACTATGGAGAAATGACCTCAAGACTACATTCCGGAAGGAACTTTATCTTTTAACGACGAGGATGCGGAAGGGATCGTGCAGCCCCACTATAATGCACCAGTAATATTTGTACACGTAAATACAATTCGGGTTAAATGTGCGTTAATTGTTCCAGGTAGCTCAGCCAACATCATTCGATCAAGGGTCGTGGACCAACTCAGTCTACAAGACTAAATCGTGCTTGTAGTTCGACTTCTAAACGGATTCAACATGACATGTGACACCACTAAGGGCGAAATAACGTTACCGGTAAACACCGCCGGGACTATCAAGGAGACTAAATTTTATTTGATTGAATGAGACATGAGGTACAACGCTTTATTCGGGAGGCCATGGATCCACAACATGAGGGTGTTGCCCTCGACACTGCGCCGGGCACTGAAATTCCCAATGCCTGGCGGAGTCAAAACAGTCTATGGTGAACAACCGGCTACAAAGGAAATGTTCGCGGTCGAGGAGGTGATACTGGCATCTGCAATCTCAACACCGAGGGATCCGAACCAGATGGTCAAAAACGGGGCCAAATAGCAATCACCGATACCATCCTCGACAGATTCGGACAAACAAAGGGAAGCCGAGGATGATGATTATGGGGTTCCCAGATCTTTAATAGCCCCCGATGATTCCGACGCCACTAAATCAACAATCGAAGAGCTGGAACAAGTCATACTGCGAGAACGCTTGCCCGATCGAAAGGTATACCTGGGCACGGGGTTAAGCTCCGAACTTAGGGAAAAACTCATTCAATTTCTTATAACTAAAGAAGATTGTTTCGCTTGGTCCTATCTTGAAATGACAGGGATCCCGCCGGAGATAATCACTCACAAGTTGAGCTAGGACCCGAAGTTTCACCCGGTCAAACAGAAGGAGAGACCCCAATCCTAGATCAAGTATGCTTTTATCAAGGACGAGGTATCTAAACTTCTTAAAATAGAGTCTATTCGGGAGGTTAAATACCCGGATTGGTTAGCAAATGTAGTGGTAGTCCCTAAAAAAGAAAATAAACTAAGAATGCATGTAGACTACAAAGATTTGAATAAGACATGTCCCAAAGACTCTTTTCCTTTGCCCAACATCGACCGTATGATCGATGCCACGGCCGGATACGATATCCCTAGTTTTCTCGATGCCTATTCCGGGTACAACCAAATACGGATGGACACAGGTGATCAGGAAAAAAAATATCTTTCATCACTAAATACGGCACATACTGGTACAATGTAATGTGTTTGGATTAAAAACATGTTGGTGCCACATACCAACACCTAGTAAATCGGATATTCGAGGAACAAATAGGAAAATCAATGGAAGTTTACATTGACGACATGTTAGTTAAGTCTCTGCGAGCAGAGGACCATTTAAAATATTTGTAGGAAACCTTCATCATACTGAAGCGATACAATATGAAGTTGAACCTGGAAAAATGTGTGTTTGGAGTTGGTTCGGGTAAGTTCCTCGGATTTATAGTTTCCAATCGGGGAATCGAGATTAATCCCGATAAGATCAAAGCCATCGAAGGTATCACGGTCGTGGACAAGGTGAAGGCCGCGCAAATGTTAACCGGGCGCATAGCCGCCCTGGGGCAATTTATTTCGAGGTCATCCAACAAGAGTCACCGATTCTTCGCACTGTTGAAGAAGAAGAATAATTTCTCGTGGACCCCAGAATGCCAACGAACTTTGGAGGAACTCAAGAGGTACTTATCGAGCCCACCACTACTTCACACACCAAAGACAGATGAACAATTATACTTGTACTTGGCGGTCTCGGAGATAGTGGTAAGTGGAGTCCTAGTTCGAGAAGAGCAAGGTACGCAATTTCCAATTTACTATATTAGTATAACCTTAGGTGAGGCCGAAACTAGTTACCCTCACCTAGAAAAACTGGTGCTCGCTTTGCTAAGCGCCTCTAGGAAGCTAAAATCGTACTTTCAGTGTCACCCCATAAGTGTCGTGACTACTTACCCGTTGAGAAATATTATGCATAAGCCCGAACTCTCGGGCTGGTTGGCCAAATGGGCTGTAGAAATAAGTGGGTATGATATTGAGTACCGACCTTGGACCGCCATCAAGTCTCAAATTTTGGCAGACTTTGTGGGCGACTTTACGTCGGCCCTAATACTCGAGGTCGAAAGAGAGTTATTGGTTAACTCAGGAACTTTCTCGGGAATCTGGACCCTCTTTACGGATGGTGCCTCAAACGCAAAAGGGTCCAGACTTGGCATCGTATTAAAGCCACCAACATGTAATACAATTAGACAATCTATTAAAACTATGAAATTGACTAACAACGAGGTCGAATATGAGTCCATGATTGCAGGCTTTGAACTAGCCAAAAGCTTGGGGGCAGAGGTGATCGAAGCCAAGTGCAATTCCCTCCTCGCAGTAAACTAAGTAAATGGAACATTCGAGGTCAGAGAAAAATGAATGCTAAGATACTTGGACAAGCTACAAGTAACATTACATCGGTTCAAAGAATGGACTCTGTAACATGTACCACAGGATCAAAACAGCGAGGCCGATGCCCTCGCTAACTTGGGGTCATCGGTCGAAGATGACGAATTCAACTCGGGAGAAGTCGTACAACTTATGAGATCGGTGGTGGAAGAAGGCCACGCCGAGATTAACTCAACGATCCTAACTTGGGACTGGAGGAATAAGTACGTGGAATATCTCAGGACCAGTAAACTGCCCTCGGATCCAAAAGAATCGAGGGCCATGCGTACAAAGGCAGCCCGATTTAGCTTGTCCGAAGACGAAACTCTATTTAGAAGAACATTCGATGGCCCACTTGTAATATGTCTAGGACTGGGGGATACTGAGAAAGTTTTGAGGGAAATCCACGAAGGTACCTATGGAAATCACTCGGGCACTGAATCGCTGGTCCGAAAAATAGTCAAAGCCGATTACTACTGGATCGGTATGGAAAAAGAAGCGAAGGAGTTCGTTCGAAAATGTGATGAATGCCAAAGACACGATCCGATGATTCATCACCCCGGGGAGCTACTGCATTCGGTCTTGTCGCCATGGCCGTTCATGAAGTGGGGAATGGACATAGTTGGCCCCCTCCCATGGGTACCCGGTAAGGCTCAATTTATATTGTTTATGACTGACTAAGTTTCTAAATGGGTGGAAGCTCAGGTGCATGAGAAGGTCAGGTAGAAGGCAGTCATCGATTTCATTTGGGACCACATCATATGCCGATTTGGAATGCCGACCGAGATTGTATGCGATAATGGGAAATAATTCATCGGCAACAAAGTAATAAAATTCCTTGAAGACCACAAGATCAAAAGGATCCTATCAACACCTTATCACCCTAGTGAGAATGGATAAGCTGAATCTACCAACAAAACCATACTCCAAAACCTCAAAAAGAGGTTGGCCGATGCCAAAGGAAGATGGAAGGAAGTACTACCCGAAGTCCTATGGGCATACCGTACGACCTCGAAGTCTAGTACCGGGGCTACCCCGTTCTCTTTGGTTTATGGCGCCGAAGATTTTGATACATGTCAATGTTGGAGAACCAAGTATCAGATTTTGATATACAACAAAGGAATCAAATGATGAGGCTATGAGTACGATCCCCGATCTATTAGATGAAGGCACGAAGTCGCCCTTATCTAGTTGGCCGCACAAAAACAGCGAATCAAAAGGTATTACAATCGAAGGGCCAACCTTCGACACTTCAATACCAGGGACTTGGTACTAAGAAAGGTCACACTGAACACCCGAAACCCGAATGAAGGTAAATTGGGACCGAACTAGGAAGGACCGTACCAAATTATCGAGATCATCGAAAAAGGATCCTACAAACTCGGAACAATGAGCGGCAAACAACTACCGAACAACTGGAATATAACTCACTTGAAGCGATATTACTGCTAAGGTACGACACCGTTCTTTATTTTATTTACATCTTAAATTAACACTTGTAGGTAGCCAACAAGGGACAATACGAGATTTTAGGTCTGAAAGCACGCATTGCACTCTTTTTCCCTTGAACCGGTTTTGTACCAAATGGGTTTTACGAGCATGAACTCCCTCGAGGGCCTCCCTTCGGGATGTCCACTTCATATGCTCCACCATATTTCTTACTTGATCCTGAGCCACCTTGGCATCAGCCTTGTATTGGACCACCCTCTCATCAGCCTCGGTCTTGACCATAACAACCTTAGACTTGGTCGCCTCAAGTTCCTTGGCCAAACTTTCTTGACCGGAGACCGCCGAGCTCAGCTGAGTTTGGAGCTCCTCCATCTTTTTGGCCTGTACCGAGGCCTTTTCCTAGCAGCCCGGAGCTGTACCTCAATCGAAACCAATTGTGCCCGGGCAGTCTCCTTTTTCGAGGCCAGGCGGTCCACGTTTCTTTTCCATTCTTCGGCCTCAGCTTTCACCGTATCCACCTCCGCCTGAACCTGCTCGATATGGTCAAGTTTCTTTTGAACCTGCGGGTTCGGATCGTTAGTCGCTGTGTCTGACTCATCGTCACTAACTTCAAATACTCTTTTTACCTGCTCGTCCAGGTCGGCATGCTCATTTTGAGCCGCTTCTAGCTCAGTCTAGAGTTTCTCACTAAGAAGCTTGTAAGAATCTCTCTTCTCACTAAGCTCCCAAGTCTCGACCTCGTGATAGTTTAACTCCTCCCGATATCGGAGAAAAGTTTCATGATGAAGCACCGAGGCCTGCAAACACAAAGAGAAATGTTACGATTGTTTGCAACTTAATCTAAGTACATAATAAAGAGGCATTCGAAGTTACCCAATTTAACACTTGTTGAGCTTCGTTGAACAGGCAGGGCGCTTCCACCTCGTCCATCTTGGACAGATCCTCTTCGATCACCAGACACCGAAGATAGCTGGCAACTCCTACTGAGGCGGAAAGAACCTGGGCATCCTCCGAGATAGACATAATGATTGACCACTTCCGGTCAGGATCTGCACTCGGAGCTGGAAACCGGTCTACTAATTTCGGACTTGAAGAAGGCCCGCTATATCTTGAACATGATATCTTCTTTGGTACCGGTAAGTCACCTAACCTGGTGACGTCCTCCGATGCGGTAGAATCTAAGCCATCGAAGAAGTTATTGAAAGAATTTGCCGCCCCTTGAGGCCCCTCATTTGGGTGTCCTTTCAGCATATGGGCCTCGTTGATCATGGAGTTAGTGAATGAAGGCGACCCAGATAGATCTATCACCCCATGTGCATCCTTCGGGACATTTTACTCTGCTCGAGAAGTACGGGCCATGGTTTCTTTGTCGACCTCCCCGGATCGGGGCGAAATGGCCTCGTCCCTCCCCGGTTCGGAGGCCTCAGCCACTGCCTCTTCATCGACCTCCTTGGTTTGAGGCAGTTCAGTACCGCTTCTTACGTGGGTCACCAGCTCGGAAGTTTCTTCTTTTTCTTCGGACTCATCCCTCAGTCTATTGAGTGAGTCCGATGGGATCCCCCGAGCGCTAGTACTTTCCTTGGATTTGCGCACCAGCCTCCTTTTCGGTTTTTTCTTCTCCGAGTTCGGAGAACTCGGAGCCTCTTTTCTTTTCTTCTCTTTATCCTGACTCAGAGTAGGTGGTTTAGGGAGGATGTCTTCATCACCGGACGGAGGCCTCATTACAACATCTTTGGGAAGACCTGCAAAGGAAAAATAAGTGAGAACGAGCGCAGTAGGAAAACTAAGTGTTATCCACTCGAGAGAGGAACCTCACCATGGGAACGGGCCTCCCACCGGCCCTTCGAAAGTTCGCGCCACGCGCACTCGGAATATGGCTTCTGTGATACGATACCCTCGACCCATTCCTTGAGTCGAGGAACTGCATACGACATCCGAGCAACAGTTGCACCACCATAAAACATCGATAAGAAGGGAGGATAAGGAAAAGCAATAAAAAAAATCTTAAAGGCAAGTTATACTTACGTTTAATGTTCCATTTATGAGGAAATGGCATATCCTCAGCCAGGATAAAATCCGAGGTCTTTACTCGAACGAACCGACCCAACCAGTCTCGGTCCCGATCCTCGTCGATGCTCGAGAATGTAGTCTTATTAGCCCGACGGGCAAGTTTATTAACCCCCCTCGATACAGTCGGGGACTGTACAGATGCATGAGATGATCGATGGTGAAGGGACAGCCCTCGATTTTATTTATGAAGAAGCGGAGGAGAATTAATATCCTCCAGAAAGAGGGATGGATTTGACTGAGGGTCACCTCGTACCTCTTACAGAAGGCGATGATGACCGGATCCAAGGGGACCAATGTGAAGGGATAAGTGTAAATACTTAAAAACCCCTCCACATAGGTAGTAATCGCTTCCTCGGGCGTATGAACCACCACATGCTTATCAACACAGTTGCAATCCTCCTTGACCTTGGAGAGGAAGCTATCGGTGATCGAGCATATATATCCCGAGACCGGCTCACACCGACCCGGTACCGAGGAGGTTTTCTCGACCTTGAAATCAGCACCGGTCGGGCACCCCGCAAGAACGAACATCTTCAAGGGGGGCTCCGGTGCCGTTTCCTCAGTAGCAGCAGACAAAACATTTTCCTCTTAGACCGGTCGCGAGGCAGAGGGAGTTTCTTTTTGGAGAACGGACTTTGAGGTTTTTGCCATTTCTTTGGAAAATTAAGGAAAAAGGGGAAGTTAAAAGAATATGCTTGATAATTTGGGATAAAGAACAGAAGTTCTTATAAAGGGATTTCAGAATAATCAGAAAATTGATGTTTGGGAATATTGAGATTTCTAAGGTACGAGGGCAGAAGGTTTGAAAGTAATATTTTGAATGAGCTAATGAGGGGGTATTTATAGTGTCTCAGCAATTGTTCATATCGGGGAATGGCCGACCGGCGACTGACAGGCATTTAATGCCATTGAAACTTGACTGACGAGACATTTTGACTGTTTTGTCATTTCTATCGCAAAATATCGAGGTCAGGATCGGAAGTTCATGTCGTTTCTCGTTGTCTACTCTCCTAAAAATGAGGAAACTATCTGTATACGGTCGAAATCTAGCTCGACTACAACTTGGTAGATTTGGCTTGGAACGTGGCGACCACGGACTGGAGATTGACCTCGAGTCTCACCAAGCTAGAACTTGAGGTCGAAAGACCTGCCCTCGAGGAACGTTGAGTCTGGTCTCGACCTTAGCCTCGAGCGAGCTCGAAAATAACAAACGGAAGACCGAAATATTCGCGACCGGGCGGATATTACGGCGAAAATCTTGGCGCACATCGGCAAGGAGCCAACAATTAGCAAATCAAGATATTTTTACCTTTAATAGAAATATACTTAGAGTAGGACTCTTATACTATATAAAGGGGGTTTGATAATTCATTGTACATATTGTAACATGCATCCCTAAGCAATATATTGTAATTTTTAGTTCTTATTATCTCATCATTCTGTTCTGGCATCGATTAAAGCATTTTTGACTCAAAGGTGATCAACCTTCAAGGCTAAGATTGTTCAACTTGTGTGGTTTGCATGTACCTTTTCATCGTTTATTTCAATATTAATCTGATTTCTCATTTTATATCAAGTTAGATTACGTATCCTTAAAACCACGTATAAATTCAATTGTTATCCGATTTTAAGGGTAAACATAGTTATACTAAAATGAACTTAAACTATGGAAATTTTATATACGTATAATGTGCTTCTGTACAAGCTTAAGAAACTCGGTCCCTTCAAGTGGGAAATAAAAATGAATGAAGGAAATAGAAAAAGTCATTTACCCTTCTTTTCCTTTTCTTTTCTACTTATTCATTTTCATTTTTCCTTCTAATTTCCAGGTTCAAATATAATAGATAATATAAGAACGGTGTGAATATGTCTTTTTATAAAATGCAATTTAAAATGACAATATTTCTTAAATCATAGTGTTGGGTGTGCGAACAAAAGTCACACATTGGTAGTTAAAAAGATTGAGAGTGTGAAGGGATCTGTTAATGGTGTGATCCTTTTGAAAAAACCGTGCGAGCTTGACCCAAAACGAACAATATCACGTCATGTTAAGAGTATTATTGGGTCGTTTTAACCCAACACATAGCTAGATTATTTTTCCATCTAACTGACAAAGTAAAGAAGATCAATTAATTATCAAGCTTATAAAATTTTCCCAAATAGACTAAGCTTCAAAGCTTTGTCTTCTTGTTTCTTTTCTTTTCCGTTATCTAAATTCTAACTTTCCGTTTCTTTCCTCCTTATAATCAATGGAAAAGAAAGAAAAAAACCTTTTATCGAAAAAGAAAAATACTGATTTGTGATAAGAAAAGACACTTGGTACTTCTAATCCTCGCGTATATGAACTAGGAATGCATGTGGTCTGTCCACCAGCATCATCCAAGATACACAGGCTAAATACCAAGCTATATGGTCCAAATATACAATCCAGCAGATATATATATATATATATATATATATATATATATATAC
>AWOL01S0010160.1:114263-136113 GCA_000715115.1 Nicotiana otophora
TTTTTTTTTGTGTGTGGCTTTTTAAAAGAAAAAAAGGATGGGGTGGAGTTGTTTCAGTAACGGGGAGGATAATCTTCCAATTTTATCTGTTTTAATTAGTAGTTTAAACCTTATGTATGGATTATTACAAAAGTCATGATTATAACCTCACTCATTGTGGTAGCAGCAGGCCGAAGCTATGTTGGCCCAAGGGTGGTCAATTGGCCACTTTTCGCCGAAAACTTATACTACGTATAATTGTATAAGGTAAAATATTATTTGTTATTGATTAAAAATAGACTTTGAACACCCTTGCATAGCCCACTGACAAAGAGTATTTAAAGTTTGAACACCCTTATTGAATTTTCTGGTTTCGCCATAGCAACATGCTCTTGCTTAAATAGTCTCTCACACAAAATGTTCTTCTCTCGCGCAACTCTTACTCTAATCAAAAGACCATGTTCAAATTTAAATTTCTTTTTTGTTTAATTTAAGTGCAATTATAACTGATATGGAAGATAATTATGATTTTCACACTGTTTTCTGTCAAAAGTTATAAGCAAATAACTTATAAATAAAAGCACTTAAGCTAAAGTTAATTAATTTTCACCACTGCTACCTCAAATCTGTTAGGATTTTGCCGTGAATTCTATTCTCTTAAGATACTCTTTTTTTGAAGGATGGGAAAAAGATTAGGATTGTGCATTTGGATCGGATATCCAAGGGGTTTTTGTATCTATACCTGATTTTGGGGTCACAATTGAACCTATACCCACTTTGCAAAAAAGTTTATAAACGTACTCACTTTACGATCAACTTCAGACTTATTGGGTCTGAAGTTAAAAAAAAATTAGTCTGAAGTGAAAAAATTGCACTTCAAATGTACTTAAGGCCAAATAGGTCTAAAGTGCAACCAATAGTTTCATTCACTTAAGGCTAATAAGTCTAAAGTGAAAAATTACACTTCAGATGCACTTAAGGCCAATAAGTATGAAGTGAAAAATTGCACTTTAGATGCATTTAAGGCCAAAAAGTCTGAAGTGCAACAAACGTTTTCATTCACTTAAGCCCAATAAGTATGAAGTGAAAATTTGCACTTCAGATGCACTTAAAGCCAAATAGGTCTGAAGTATAACCAATGGTTTCATGCACTTAAGGCCAATAAGTCTGAAGTGAAAAATTGCATTTTAGATGCAATTCAAGCAAAAAGGTCTTAAGTGCAACAAACGTTTTGCTACACTTAAGGCCAATAAGTCTGAAGTGAAAAATTGCACTTCAGATGTACTTAAGGCCAAATGGTCTGAAGTGCAACAAACATTTTGCTACACTTAAGGCCAATAAGTCTGAAGTGAGAAATTATACTTCAGATGCACTTAAGGCCAAAAGGTCTGAAGTGCAACCAACGTTTTTATGTACTTAAGGCCAAATAGGCAGGCCTGATGTGCAAATTACCCAGAAACAGAAATTTGTTCTTCGAATTATAACAATCCAATATACGATTTAATACCTAAATCTACTCCAAATTAGCTCAAAATTGAAACATAACCTCCAAATATCATCAGAAACAAACCCCAATCATCAATTTGTCAAAACAGCAATAAATCTAATGAACCCATTTTGCAATTAAGAAAAAGAAGAAGAAGAAACCCTAAGCAATAGTAAAAAATAAAGCGACATAACAGCTTACCATTGTAAAACATCATAAACTACATTAAAAATATGCTCACAACCACAATATAAAATCATTGTCAACCGAAGAAGAAGAAAAAGAAGGAGAATAAGAAAACGAAGGAAGAGAAGAAGGAGGAGAAATAGGCCTGAAGTTGTTTAAAAAGTGGGTACAAGTTAAAACTTCTTTAAAAAGTGGGTATAGGTTAAATGGAGGTGACTAAATAGGGCGTCCCGTGCAATTTTTACGATATCCAAGAATGCAAACTGATCCACTATATTCGGATTTTTGGATTTCGGATGTCGGATATTCTGATCGGATATAGGTTAGGTTTTTTAAAAGTTCGGATATTCAGATCGGATTCAGATTTTTATAATTTTAATCCAATTTGAACCGAAATCCGATTTATATGGACATGTATAAATATTAGACTTACATTTTAGTGTTAAGTCTTCTCATTTCATTCGCCTCTCTTTAGACTCTTCTTTTCTTAGTTTATATCAAAGTCTCTCTCTCTCTAACCTCTCTTCATATGGCTCTGTCCGCTTTTCTTAAGTCTTACCTTTGTCTCTCTCATTCTCAGTCTCTCCTTCCTATCGGCGAACAACGACACCTCTCATTTATTAGACATTTATTTGGAATTTCAGTTTATCTTATTTTGCTATGAAACTTTTGTTTTGTTTATTGTTATGAAAGACATTTTTTGCATTTGAATTTAATAGAATGGTAAATAGCAATAGCCTTAAAAAGTATAGTACCCGACTAGATTATTAGTAGCCTTAATAAGGCATACAATTTGATCCGAAAATTTAAAATATTTACCCGATTCGAACTTTAAAATCCGACCTGATCCAATTTAATTCAGATTGGATTCGGATTGCATTTTATAAAATACGAACTTTGAATTTACAATCCGAAATGTCCTAAATTTGATTCAATCCGACCGATGCGCAACCCTAAAAAAGACTCCTAAAAGGAATAAATCTCCTTAATATGCCTTATCCTTTTCTTGAAAGACTAAGGATCTCTGCTTCTCACAATAACACAACAAATATCCACGATATAGTCATTAAAAAGTTTTGTTTAGGAGGAGATTTTTCTCTTGATTTTTTTTTATATTAGTTTTATCATATGTAGGTCAGTTGACCAAGCCATATTAAAGTTTTATGTCTTTTTAGCAAAATTCTCTTTGTTGTCTGATTTATCGTCCACCAAGATTTTTATTATTAGCTTCCGCATCTACCATGTTATTTTCGATCCCAACAAAATCTACATGAATTATAAAGGGGCATTTCAGGAACACCACTGTATACGATTAAAACCGGGCCCACTCGATTTTACTATTTGACTGAGACTGAGAGTTTGCATCGAAGGATGGCCTCGTAACGGAATAGGTCATATCACGAGGATAAGGTACCGAGTTCAAAACCGAGGTATCTGTCAAGATCGAGGCTAGTAGCGATCGAAGCCAAACAAGACATATATCGAGCAACATCGAAGATAGCACAATAACAGAAAGGCGAGATATCCGTGATTGGTCGAGGATCACAATGTAAACCTCGGTGAATGGTAGAGGATCATGGCGTAAATTTCGAAATGGATCAAATCAGAAATGGTTAATTAGCTAATCATGGGATTTCATTATGTAATTAGAGTTATACCATAAGTAGAACTCCTCTGCTATATAAAGGGGAGTATTAACCATTTGTAAGAAATTGTTCTCATGTAAAAAGGCCAATATAACGCTCTCTCTTTAGCTTATACTCTCTTGTTCATCAGCTTGCTTTATTTTTAACCATTTTGGTATTAATCAGTTCGAGGGCACCCTAGCTCGAGGGCTGAATTCCGTTTCAATACTGGTTCGGTTTATTTTATATTTTATTTCTGTTATTAATCTTCATATTTGTATCAGTATTAAGTGAAATCGTGTATCCTTAGAACCTCATTATAAGTTCAATTGTTATCCAATTTTAAGGGTAAAGAGTTTGGCGCCCACCGTGGGGCTAAGAATAATAGTGATTGCTTAATACTAATTTCGATAACACACATTACGTTATACTTGTTCTCATAAGAATCTTTGTTTTCAGGATAAACATGTCAAACTTATAAGCAGCACCTACACATGGTGACAACAACCTCGGATCTTACAGGGAAAACGATAACATAGCCGCCCCAGGAATCGAGGTGCCTCAAGCCGACCTCGAGGGAGCACCAATTGCAAATATCGTCGATGTCAGTTCACATGTCGCCCTAAATGAGAATTTGGGCATTGAGCCCGAAGGTAGTATATGCAGGGAAGTTCGATCAGGTGGTTGAGGTACGCAGGGCAGAGAGGATGGTTGAGTTAGCCTCCAATTGATATTCGAAATGTTACAGGATCAACAAGCCGCTATAGCATAACTATAAAATCATCACCGAACACCGAGTAGGATCGAGCCATAAGTCGTTCACAAGACTAGGCCTGTGCCAGAAAGGTCGAACTCCAATGAATCAGAGACTGACCCCGCCATTATGAAAATGTTTGAGGAGCTCACTAAACGGATTGAATCGGGAGAATAGAAAATCGAGGCAAATGACAAGAAAGTGGAGACATACAACTCCCGGGTTTACCAAATACCAGGGGCACCGCCGATTCTAAAAGGTATGGATTCAAAGAAATTTGTACAGAAGCCCTTCCCACCAAGTGCGACACCGAAACCCATTCCGAAGAAGTTCCGAATGCCAGAAATTCCTAAGTACAATGGGACCAACTACCCTAATGAACATGTTACTTCTTATACATGCGCAATAAAGGGAAATTACTTAGAAGATGATGAGATTGAATCTGTTCTACTGAAAAAATTTAGAGAAACCTTGTCGAAAGGAGCAATGATATGGTACCACAATTTGGCGCCTAATTCCATCGATGCATTCGCCATGCTTGCAGACTCCTTCATAAAGGCACATGCCGGAGAAATAAAGGTTGCGACTAGAAAATCGGACCTCTTCAAGGTGAAACAAAAAGACAACGAAATGTTGAGGGAATTCGTATCTTGGTTTCAAATAGAACGCATGGAACTACCACCGGTCACAGATGATTGGGATATTCAGGCCTTTACTCAAGGTTTGAACGAACGAAGTTCGGTGGTATAACGACAGCTAAAGAAGAATTAATTGAATATCCAGTGGTAACCTGGGCTGATGTATATAATCGGTACCAGTCGAAGATCAGGGTCGAGGATGATCAATTGGGGACCCCTTCCAATTCCGCTTATCCAAACAGGCTCGTCGGCACAACTCAAAGGGATATCGACAGAGAACCCCGGTCGAGTAGAGATCAGTATCTACCATACAATGCAAATCATAGAAACAACGGCCCAGGATGCAATCCTATCCGAAATGATCGAAGGAACGACCGAAGACAGTGCTCTCGAGGGCTCATGAGAAAAAGTGGCTTCGATAAACATGCCAATCCCACAGAAGCACCACGATTGTCAAAATACAACTTCAGCATCGACGCATCAGGTATTGTGTTATCCATTGGGAGAATTAAAGATACTAGATGACCCATACCCTTACAAACCGATACATCCCAAAGGAACCCCAATCAAACATGCAAATACCATGGTACACATGGTCATAAAATCGAAGACTGTAGACAACTAAGGGAGGAGGTAGCCCGTCTATTAAACAAAGGTCACCTTCAAGAATTCTTGAGCGACCGAGCTAAAAACCATTTCAGAGACAGAGACACAAATAGGAAGAACCACAGCACGTGATTCACATGATCGTTGGTGGGGTCGATATACCACAATAGCTCATGTTCAAACGCACTAAAATATCAATCACCAGAGAAAAATGAACTCGAGACTATGTGCCAAAAGGCGCTTTATCATTCAATGATGTGGAAGCAGAAGGGATCTCACAACCCCACAATGATACTTTGGTAATATCTATCTTTGTGAATAAAATTCAGGTTAAATGTGTTTTAATTGATCCAGGAAGTTCGGCCAATATTATTCGATTGAGGGTAGTGGAGCAGCTCGGCCTACAAGATGAGATCGTACTCGCAGCTCGGATTCTCAATGGCTTTAACATGGCAAGCGAAACAACTGAAGGTGAAATCATCCTACCAATAAATGTAGCCGAAATTATTCAAGAAACAAAGTTCCATGTGATCGAAGGTGATATGAGATACAACGCACTGCTCGGAAGACCCTGGATTCACAATATGAGGGCGGTCCCCTTAACCCTTCACCAAATGCTGAAGTTCTAACGCCGGATGGAGTAAAAATGATGTTTGGGGAACAACATGCTGCCAAAGAGATGCTCGCGGTCGACGAAGTGATACTGGTATCGGCGCTTTCATCAACAAAAGGATCGGAGTCCAAAGGAAAATAAGAAGCTAAATAGCAACCACATATACCAGCCTCGACTCAATCGAAGAAGCAGGGAACAGATGAGGGTGATGACTATTGGATCCCTCGATCTTTCATAATCCTCGAGGATTCCGACGCCACCAAATCGACGATCGAGGAGTTGGAGCAAGTCGTACTGATCGAGCATCTGCCCGATCGAAAGGTATACTTGGGTATGGGGTTAACCCCCGAGCTCAGGGAAAAACTCATCAAATTTCTTATCAATAATATGGATTGTTTTGCTTGGTCCCATTTAGATATGACAGGGATCCCGCCGGAAATCGCTACACATCGATTGAGCTTGGACCCGAAGTTTCGCCCGTAAAACAATAGAGAAGACCCCAGTCCGAGGTAAAACATACGTTCATCAAGGACGAGGTAACCAAACTTCTCAAAATAGGATCCATTTGGGAGGTAAAGTATCCCGAATGGTTAGCAAACGTAGTCGTAGTCCCTAAAAAGGGAAATAAACTTAGAATGTGCGTAGACTATAAAGATTTAAACAAAGCATGCCCTAAAGACTCTTTTCCTCTACCGAATATCGATCGCATGATCGATGCCACGGCCGTCCATGAGATCCTTAGTTTTATCGATGCCTACTCTGGGTACAATCAAATACAAATGAACCCGGAGGATCCGGAAAAGACTTCGTTCATCACTGAGTACGACACCTATTGTTATAATGTAATGCCGTTTGGACAAAACAATGCTGGTGCCACTTATCAACGCTTAGTATATCGAATGTTCGAAGAACAAATAGGTAAGTCAATGGAAGTTTATATTGACGATATGCTAGTTAAGTCCCTGTGAGCAGAAGACCATTTGACACATTTGCAGGAGACCTTCGATATACTAAGGAAATACAACATGAAACTCAACTCGGAGAAATGTGCATTCGGGGTCGGCTCGGGCAAGTTTCTCGGATTTATGATATCGAATCAGGGTATCGAAACCAACCTCGATAAGATCAAGGCGATCGAAGACATCATCGTCATGGATAATATTAAGGTCGTGCAAATATTAATAGGGTGCATAGCTGCCCTAGGACGATTCATCTCGAGGTCTTCAGATAGAAGTCACAGGTTCTTCTCACTGCTAAAAAAGAACAGCAATTTTGCATGGAACCCGGAATGCCAACAAGCATTGGAAGAACTAAAGCGGTACCTCTCGAGCCCGCCACTGCTTCATACTCCGAAAGCGGACGAACAACTATACTTGTACTTAGTAGTCTCGGAAATCGCGGTAAGTGGGGTCCTAGTTCGAGAAGAGCAAGGTACGCAATTTTCTATTTATTATGTTAGTCGAACTCTAGGTGAGGTCGAGACCCGGTACCCACACTTAGAAAAATTAACGCTTGCCCTAATAAGAGCCTCTAGGAAATTAAAACCATATTTTCAGTGTCACCCCATCTACGTGGTGACTACTTATCATCTTCGCAATATTTTGCATAAGCCTAAACTTTCGGGCCTATTGTCCAAATGGGTCGTCGAGATCAATGGGTACAATATCGAGTATTAACCCCGAATGACCATCAAGTCTCAAATCTTAGCGCACTTCGTGGCCAACTTTACGTCAACCCTCATAACCGAAGTCGAAAAGGAACTATTAATAGAATCAGGTACATCATCGGGGGTGTGGACCCTCTTCACAGACGGTGCTTCAAACGTGAAAGGGTCCGGGTTAAGCATCGTTTTGAAGCCACCCATGGGTAATACAATTAGACAAGCTATCAAAACTGCCAAGTTAACTAACAATGAGGCCGAATATGAGGCCATGATTGCAGGTCTCGAGCTAGCTAAAGGTTTGGGAGCATAAGTCATCGAGGCCAAATGTGACTCCTTGCTTGTAGTAAACCAAGTCAACAGAACCTTCGAGATTCGAGAAGCTCGAATGCAGAGATACTTGGACAAACTACAGGTGACTCTACATCGGTTTAAAGAATTTACTCTACAGCATGTGCCTCGAGAACAAAACAACGAGGCCGATGCCCTCGCAAATTTAGGGTCATCAGTCGAAGACGACGAGATTAACTTGGGGACTATCGTATAACTTTCAAGGTCAGTAATCGAAGAGGGTCAAGCCAAAATCAACACCACAAGTCTGACATGGGATTGGAGGAACAAATATATCGGATACCTAAAGAACGGGAAGCTTCCATCGGACCCTAGGGAATCGAGGATTCTACGTACGAAGGCTGCACGATTCACATTGGCCGAAAACGGAACACTGTATAGAAGGATGTTTGATGGACCATTGTCAATATGTTTGGGACCAGGAGATACCAACTATGTACTACGAGAAATCCACGAGGGCACCTTTGGAAATTATTCCGGTGCTGAATCATTGGTTCACAAAGTCATCAGAGCAGGATACTATTGGGCCGATATGAAAAAAGATACAAAAGAGTTTGTTCGAAAGTGCGACAAATGTCAAAGGTATGAGCGAATGATTCAACAACCTGGAGAGCAACTCCACTCAGTCTTATCCCCTTGGCCATTCATGAAATGGGGAATTGATATCGGCGGCCCTCTACCATCGGCGCTAGGTAAAGCTAAATTTATTTGGTTTATGACTGACTATTTCTCTAAGTGGGTTGTAGCGCAGGCTTTCGAGAAAATTAGAGAGAAATAAGTCATAGACTTCATCTGGGACCACATTATATGTCGATTCGGGATGCCTGCCAAGATCGTATGCGATAATGGAAAGCAGTTCGTCGACAACAAAGTGACAAAATTTCTCGAAGATCACAAAATAAAGAGAATTCTGTCGACGCCATATCATCCTAGTAGGAACGGACAGGCCGAATCGACAAACAAGACCATCATTCAAAATCTAAAGAAAAGATTGAGCGACGCTAAGGGAAAATGGAGAGAAATATTGCCCGAAGTCCTTTGGGCGTATCGAACAACGTCAAAATCGAGTACGGGGGCAACACTGTTTTCTTTAGTATACGGCACCGAAGCTTTGATCCCGGTTGAAGTCGGGGAACCCAACGTCAGGTTTCGATATGCAACGGAAGAGTCAAATCACGAGGCTATGAATACAAGCCTCAAATTGCTAGATGAAAACCGGGAAGCCACCCGCGTTCAAATGGCCGCACAAAAATAACGGATCGAAAGGTACTACAATCGAAGATCCAATCTTCGACACTTCAAAATAGGGGACTTGGTTCTGAGGAAGGTCACCCTCAATACTCGAGACCCAAACGAAGGAAAACTTGGCCCGGACTGGGAGGGACCGTATCAGGTCCTCGAAACCATCAGAAAGGGATCCTACAAACTTGGCATGATGAATGACGAACAGTTACCAAACAATTGAAATATATCACTCCTCAAACGATATTACTGCTAAGGTACGACCTTCTCCATTTTCATTTATATTTTATACTAACCATTTGCAGGTGTTTAATCGAAGACATCGAAGGATTTTTTAAACACAGTCCTTAGGTCCGAAAGCACGCGTTGCACTCTTTTTCCCTTAGACCGATTTTTATCCCAGATGGGTTTTTTCGGCAAGGTTTTTAACGAGGCAACCATTGTTCATGCTAACTTAGAGCAATTCAACAGTATCCAAGGCTCCTTTACAATCAACCTCGAATACTGGGGGGCATCGCCTTCGGATAGTTACAAGAAAAATACTTCGTGTCGAAAGGGTCTCGATAAGTAAATTTTGTAGAGGACCAAACGGTCAAGTGAACCGTGTCCATGTAGATTACTCGAACCCTAATGGCAAAACATGTACGCATGTATAATCTACTGAAAGAAGTATTTTTCCTTACCAGACGTTCCATGCTTCAGAAAAACTTATACTTTACAATTTCATACTTATGATCTATTGTGGAAGCTGGCTTAAGGGCCGATCACAATTGAAGTTCAAACAATTTACCGGATACTCGGGGACTACCGTCCAAAAAACTGACATGATCAAATTACTAAACCTCAAAATTGTAAGAGCTTAAAAAGGCAATCCTCGATTTTATAGGCCACAACCACTCCACTCGGGGACTAATACTTCGAACAAGTTCTAAGTATAATAGGGGAACAAGCCAAAAGGCAAATCCCAAATTAAAGGCTACGACCAAATTAACACGGTTCGGAGACGTCCGATTTCCGTTATTAAACAGGCCTTCGAATATTTTCACAAACCGGTTAAAAAGGCTACCCTCGGCTAAATTTTTAAGGGTCTCGATAATATCGATCCTCGAAAACCCTAGTGGGTACAAAGTTGTTCGAACTCTCGAACAAATTCTTTATTTTATGCTAAGGCATTACGAAATAAAGGATCTCGATAATATCGACCCTTGAAAATCCTAATGGGTACGGAACCGTTCGAACTCTCGAGCAAATCCTTTATTTCGTGCTAAGGCACAACAGAATTTATATGATTAAACAATAAACTTTTCAAGACGAAAAGGGGAGAAAGCCATTCTTTTTGCTATGGCCGTATCAACCTAATTCAAGAGCCTAAAGGGCCAATTTATTTTTGAGAAATCATCCTCACTCTATTAAAACCTAAGGGTCACCCTACTCCGAGTTCGAGCAAGTACTCACTCGATTACAAAACCTACACTAGTTCGGCTTCGATCAAATTGCCTAAGCCTCGAACTTATGAACAAAATTTTCACAAGACATAAATGAAATAAAGACAAGTCGGAAAGGAAAGAGATCTTTATATATATGAGAATATTTATAAGGTACGATCAGGATCCTATACAAAAGATCAAAAGTGAAAAATCCTAAGGTTCCTGATCTTCTCCGGGGGCAGCTTCTTCTCCATCAAGGTCCTCCCCATTCTCAGACCCGCTCTTGCTACCATAATCATCATCATCATCGGAAGTGGCCAGCGCTCCATCTTCGGCTTCATGCTCTCTAGCCTTTACTATCTCGTTGGTAAGATCGAAACCTCGAGTGTGGATCTCCTCGAGGGTTTCCCTCAGAGATTGGCATTTGGCAAGTTCGACAATCTAATATGCTCGAGTTTGAGCGGTCTCGGCTGCCTCTATCGCTTGGACTTGAGCGGCTTCAGCATCAGCCCGATAGATGACCACGATTGCCTCTGCCTCGGCCTTTGGCTTTTCGGCTTCAGACTTGGCCTTTGCAAGTTTGGAAGCCAACCGAGCCTCGAGCTCCTCTTTTTTATTTGCCTGAATTGAGCTTTTCTCCATCATGCCACGAAGCTGACTTACGGCCGATGACAATTTGGATAAAGCAGTCTCTTTGTCTGCAGTGAAGCGATCCATGCCTTCTTTCTACCCCAAGGTCTCCGCCTTCATCATATTGACCTTCTCTTGGAACTGCTCGATCCTCTCGACCTTGTGCTGCAGCTATGAGATTGAAATATTAGCCACCGTTCGCGAATCGAGCCCATGAGCTTTTAAGATTTTCATTACCTCCTCGATTAGGTCGGTCTGATCTTGGTGAGCCTTGGCCAACTCGGCTCAGAGGTCCTTGGTCTCCTCTTCTTTTTGCCCACAGAGAGGTTTAAGGGCATTCCTCTCCTCCGTGAGCCCTCAGAGGTCGGCCTCACACCGATTCATCTCAGCTCGAGACAGAGAAAATGCTTCCCTATGAAGCCTCGAGGCCTACGCAGAAAGAAGAAAATAAGTTACACAAGAAGAGAAGAATGAACACAAGTGTAACACTAACAAGGGGTGTTAAGGCTTACCCGATTCAAAGCTTGCTGTGCTTCGTTGAAAAGGCTCGATGCCTCGCCCGAGTCCTTCCTCGAGACCTCCAAGTCACTCAGGCCGGTAGCATCTTCGACCCCAGTAAAGTAATCACGGAAGGGATCTTCCCTTCCGTGGGCTCCTTCGATGGAGAGGGTCTTCAAGGCCCGAGCCTCTTGAATCATCTCCTCGAAAAACGAGGGGAGCAGCGGGGAACCTCCAATTTCTATTGCCCCAAGTAGAGCACTTGGGATGTTCTCTCCATCTTGAGGAGCCTCGAGACCGTCCTCGACAACCGTACCCACCGTTGGCTCAGTGTGGTAGGGGGCATTTTCGATCCTCGATGACTCGAGGACTTCGCCCAAGTCTCTTCCCGAGACGCCCTCATCTCGAGACAGAGTTTCTGCAGCCTTCACCGATTTAGTGGCCTTTGGGGCCTTGGTGCTCATTCCCACTCGGGCCACCAGCCCGGAGTCGTCTTCTTCCAGTCCTTCGTCTTCTTCCCTTAGACGTCGAACAGACTCTACGGTTAGGTGGATGATATTCTTCCTCGGCTTACGAGCCTTCTTCTTCTTAGGTTCTGGATCCTTGGAGGGTGAGGACTTTTTCCTCTTTTTGTCCTTCGCCGGTTTCGGTGCCGGGATCGAAGTCTCCCCCTCACCAGATAGGGGCCTCATAATAGGATCTTTGCCAAGGCCTGTATGAAAGGAAATTAAGTAAGAAATGCTTTGATAAAATCATTAAAGACGTGGAAAAGGGGTTTACCATGAGTTTTGGCTTCCCATCGGCCCTTTGATAAATTGCGCCATGAGCGCTCGACATACGAAGAGGTCAAGGCCAGGTCCTGAACCCAGCTTTTGAGGTTAGAAATTGCACCGGACATCCAAGCGACCACTACATCACGGAAGGGGATATCGATGAGAAGAAACAAAAGAGCAAAACAATAAATAAGAGCTAACAGTGGGATTGTACTTATGCTTCATATTCCATTTCTCGGGAAATGGCATCTTCTCGGTCGGGATTAGGTCGGAAGTCCTGTCTCGAATGTATCGGCCCATCCAGCCTCGGTCCTTGTCCTCGTCTAAGCTAGAGAACAACACTTTGGTAGCCCGGTGTTAGAGTTTTATTAACCCGCCTCGATAGAGGCGGGGACTGTATAACCTGATGGGGTGGTCGAGGGTGAAAGGCATCCCCTCGACTTTGCTCACGAAGAATCGGAGCAGAATTATAATTCGCCAAAAGGAATGATGGATTTGTCCTAGGGTTATTTGATATTGACGGCAAAAATGAACGATGGCGGGGACGAGGGGGCTTAACGTGAAAGAGTAAGTGTAAACACTTAGAAACCCTTCCACATGGGTGGTGATGTCCTCTTCGGGGGTCGGGATCACCACCTCTTTGCCCTCCCAGTTGCAATCTTTCTTTACCTGTTTAAAGTATTCCTCAGTTATCGAGCATATATACATCGATACTGGCTCGTATCGACCGGGAATCGACGAGGCTTTATCGGTCTTAAAATCAGATTTTCTATAGTTTATAAAACTAAGTTCTCATTTTTTTTAATTTCACATCCTCACTTGTCTAATTTTTTTAAAAACGATGTTCATTAAATTATATATATATATATATATATATTAAGACCTTTTATTAAGATTTTGCTTTAGGCATCCGATGAGGTTGGGCCGTCCCTATGTACCCATGATGAACAACATTTGTCATACACTATTCCGCCATAAACAGAAGGGGACATTAATCGGTAATCGCAGAGAATTCAACAACAGTTTCAGTACTGTCTTGCTTTTGCGGTTTGAACTTTAGAGAACCATATTTAGCTTCATAAGAAGAAGAAGGGATACTTTTTGTTTGACAATTCTAAAGACTTAAGTGATAACGAATGAACTTGTAATTATTTTGGATGGAATATGCCAATGCCATAGCTCCCTGGCCAAAACTGGAGCTCATGTGCATTCTTAGTCCATGATTTCAAAGCAGTGAGATTTATCGCAAAACAAATTAGTCTTCTCTCTTACCTTGAAAATCTTGCCAAACTTGTCCCTAACCACTCATCATTGGTCCCAAAACTTTTAATCTTGTACTCTTATGGTCCCCTACCATTATTGTCCCAAGAAAGTTATGAAATGTATTAATCGGAGTTGCAGCTTCTAAATAAGTGGTGCGTCATCTATCACTTAAGTTGCAATTTTGTCCCAAGTCTAGTTTTTTCTCTTATGTAGGCTCCTATTTTGGATTGTTTGTTGTGGAAAAGCACCTAATTTAATTGGATCGGAGATCAAAAACGACTCTTGGGGACACATGATGAGCATGTGATCATTTCAGAGGTAAAAATGAACCTAAAATAACATTAAATTTTAAAATAAAACAAGAACAAAGAATTGATTTGGAATACATACTTGTTTACCCTTAAAATGGGATAACAATTAAACTTATAATGAGGTTCTAAGGATACACGATTTCATTTAATACCGATAGACAAATATGAAGATTAATAACAGAAATGAAATATAAAATAAGGCGAACCAGTATTGAAACGGAATTCAGCCCTCGAGGTAGGGTGTCATCGAACTGATTGATACCAAAATGGTTAAAAATAAAGCAAGCTGATGAACAAGAGGGTATAATCTAAAGAGAGAGCGTTATATTGGCTTGAGTCTAAGCTAAAGAGAGAGCGTTATATTGGCTTTTTTACGTGAGAACAATGCCTTACAAATGGTTAATACTCCCCTTTATATAGTAGAGGACTTCTACTTATGGTATAACTCTAATTACAGAAGAAAATCCCATGATTAGCTAATTAACCGTTTCTGATTTGATCTGTTCTGAGATTTACGCCATGATCCTCGACCATTTACCGAGGTTTACGCTGTGATCCTCGACCAGTCATGGATATCTCGCCTTTCTGTTATTGTGCTATCTTCGATGTTGCTCGATGTCTGTCTTGTTTGGCTTCGATCGCTACTAGCCTCGATCTTGACAGGTACCTCGGTTCTGAACTCGGTACCTTATCCTCGTGATATGGCCTATTTCGTTACGAGGCCATCCTTCGATACAAACTCCCGGTCTCGGTCAAATAGTAAAATCGGGTGGGCCCGATTTTAACCGTATACAAATAGTCCCCTCATTTTTTTTGGAGTGTAATGACAAGAAACGAATTGAGCCTTCGATTTTCTATCTCGACCTGTCATGATGTCATCCTTGTGACGTAAGCGACGGAAGTGACTGAAACGTCCCGTCTGTATAGTTATCAAGGGATTAAATGCACGTCAGTCGATGGTCGGCCACCGCCAATATTAAACCGTCGTTTTGAAATTTATAAATAGCCCCTATCTCCACCATTTTAAACTTTTACTTTCAGGTTTCCAATCTCCAAAGCTTTTTATATCTTCTAATTTCTTTATCTGCAAATCTATGATTTTCACTCCTAACCTCTTCTCAACACCACATCTTATGATCTCCATCTATTTTTAACTTCAAATCCATACAAAAATGGCAAAAACATCAAAAACTATTCCCCAAAAGAAAAACGCTTCTACATCACGGCCGGCCGGCGACAAGACACCGGCGAAGCCGCGCCCCGAGGAATGTGTTCCCGGGGGGTGTGTCCTGATTGCGTCACAACTGAAATGGGAGAACCCAGAAAATATAAGTGACTCCTTTTTTTTAGTAAGTCCCTTTCTATATTTGGTAACAATTCAACTTTAGATTTTTTTTACCATTAATGAGATGATTTCTAGCCCAAAAACTTCTATGATTTATTTAAGATTACAAGTTTCAAAAGCCTTCCTTTATTTCATAAAATCTATGTCGAGTCAAATACTTTCATACAAATTGGGACGGAGAGAGTATAATTTATGTAAGGAAAATAGATAATAAGTTAGATTATTAGATATAGTTACGTGACCAACTAATGAATAGAGAAATATAATTAAGTAAAAAAAAAAAAGATTGACAGAAAACTATTTTAGTTATATTAATTAGAGGAAGAAATCTAGTTATTAAAAATTAATATGACAATAAAAAAATAAATTTATCAATAATAAAAGATAATTATATAAATAATATACTACTATATATAGAGAATACTAGTAATTTTGGGGCCCTTAAATTTTTGGGGCCTAAAGCAAGTGTTTCACTTGCTTTAGGGTTGGGCCGCCCCTGTGGGTACATAACAGAATTGTTACATTTTTTTTTTCTGGTACTAGTAGTAGTATAATATTAAGAAAGAAATGAAGATTCATATCATCTATACTAACTTGCTTGCGCGTGAAGCGTGCATAGTAATTATTGTTATACATTCACACCTCTATATAGAGTCAGACATTCACTATAAAAATCAAGTTTTCCTCAGAACCAATTTTTTAAATTATATTTTACCTCTCCATAATAATTTTTTACCTATAAAAGCAATAGCCATATTTATAGTAGAACGATCTTTGTAAAATTACTTCTCTATAATAGCCATATAGAATATTTAAGATTACCAATAATAATTCTAAAAATGTGCACACAATCTTTTCCATTAAACAAAGTTTCTATATTGCATACGATTTGAAGATTTGCATATGATATCTTTTCCATTGGACAAATTTCAAAAAATATTTAGATAGAAAATTTAACTGTTAAGCTCTTAGATTATCTTCAAAGGAGAACTATTGGATACCTTTTTGCTGAAAATTTGGACATGAATCTTCGTCAATTCAAGCGTTATATCGCTAGTAAGAGAATAAAATCTACGAAACAAGTTACAATTACAAAATTCCTCCATCAATCTTGAGAAAAATTATTTTTTAGGTAGTTTTAAAGCGTCTGCCTTAGAGTTTAAATCTTAATACTCTTAGTTATGAATTTATTAATAATGTATTAACTTTCTTCAATATTTAACTAGTGAAATCTGCATATCTTTTGAGATTTTAAATTTGAATAATTTTCTTATCTTTTATATGTAACATTAAAAAGAAAAAATAATTGATTACTAGATAATTGTTTTATCTATAACAGTAAAAAATATTTAAATGTCAAATGATGTTATAGGTATATAATAACTATTCATTTAAAAGCCAAAATATATTGGAACAAACGATACTGTTATAGAGAGGATAAGAATATATTTAAGTGGACATCTCATACAATATTTTATATTAAGTAGAGCAACATGGAATACGCCTATTCCATTATTTGCTTTAGAGGGTGATATATACTTTAGCCAACTTAATCGCACTTTGACTAATCTACTGAATTGTACAACAATTATCCTGTTCATCAAAGTTGCATTGGATAAGCAGTGGACTCTGTTGTGTAATTATAGCCAATATTTTGGCTAATGGAGTCCATCTCACATAAGCATAAGCATCTTTGTAAAGTATAGACTTTGTTGGCAATATTCTTTGGGACCCAAACATATTGCATTGTATGGTGGATATCATTTGCACAAGTTGTATCTCTTATTTTATACCTAAGAGGCCAAGACTTTTTTGCCTATAAAAGGGAAGGCCGTTAGTTCATTTTAGACACACCAACAAGACTCGAGTCTTCATTTCTTGTTTCTTCCTTTCCTCTTTTATTAAGAGTGTTTTGCATGAGGGTTAAAAGTTGGGAATCACTTGTGTGAACCCTTTCTTTGGAGTGATCTTGTGAGGTTATTCTCTTAGGATATTTGGGATTAATTAGAGTATTTACTCTAATTTTGTACTCTTATTCGTATTGTGAAATTGCTCCTCTCCACTTGTGGACGTAGGTCACTTTGACCGAACCAAGTTAAATTTGTATCTTCTTTATATGCTTTAATTTCCGTTGTTATCAACTTTCATTGTCTTTGTTATTGTCATTATACCGTTGTTTGGCTAAATTCTACACTACCCGAGTTCCTGATCCTAATAAATTGGTATCAGAGCCGGATCTAACCGGATTTATTTCAATAGCCAATATGACTTTAACAAAGACTTATGTTGAGAAATTTGATCTAAGTGCAACCTTCGGAATGTGGCAATTAAAGATGGAAGCTATCCTAATTCAGGATGGCTTAGATATGGCGTTGTAAGGAAATGAGAAGAAGACGGATAAAATGACGAATGAGAAGTTTACCATCATAGACAAAAAAGCAAAAGCAGGTATCATATTAAATCTCTCAAATGAGGTTTTACGTGAAGTTTCTATAGAAACCACAGCCAAAGGCATGTGGAAAAAATTAAAAACTTTATATATGAAGAGGACGGTGGAAAATAGACTTTACTTGAAGCAGAAGCTTTATACAATTCGTATGGGTGAAGGTACCTCTATTCTCTCTTATTTTGACACTTTTGATTCCATTCTTATGGATTTGAGTAATATAGATACTGAAATTAAAGATGAGGATCAAACCGTTTTATTGCTTTGTTCTCTACCCCCATCTTTTAAGCATATAAGAGATACTATGCTTTATGCAAAGGATAATATCTCTTATAAGGATATTAAATTTATCTTAAAATCAAAAGAACAAATAGATAGTGATATTACTGGGGAAGCTAGTGGAACTCAAGCGGAAGTTGGCTTGTTTCTTAGGGGAAAATCTGACTCAAAATTCAGATACAATAATTTAGGGTGTCGCTATTGTCATAAGAAATGTCACATTATCTCCGAATGCGATAAGAAATAAAGAAAAGCATAAGGAAAGGAAAAATGAGCACAAAAATACTGACATTGCCGAAGCAAGTGTAGCGGCTGATGAGACTGAAGGAACTATTTTTTTAACAACTAATAATAGTTTCAAATCTAACAATGAGTGGATTTTAGATTCGGTTTGTTCTTATCATATGTGTCACAATCGATATTTATTTACCACATATGAATCTATTGGAGGTGAAATTATCTTGATGGGCAATATGCCGCCTGCAAAGTTTTTGAAAAAGTACAGTCCGAATCAAAATGCATGATGATGTGGTGAGAATTCTCACTTGTGTTAGACATGTTCGTGACTTAAAGAAAAATCTCATCTCTTTGGGCACTCTAGAATCTCTTGGGTGCTAGTACGCAAGTGAAGGTGGAGTTCTAAAAGTTTCTCATGGTGCTCTTGTGATCATGAAAGCACATAGATCTAGTTCGTTGTATACTTTATTGGGATCCACTATTATAGGCCCTACTACAGTTTCGGTATCAGACAATTTGTCTGATTTTGATGGCATTAAATTTTGACATATGGCCATTGGGGCTTTTGCGGAAAAGGTGGAGCAAATTTACTATATCAGCCAAAATTAGGCCAAGGTGGAGATTTGTAATGATGACCAATATTTTGGCTAATGGAATCCATCTCACATAAGCATCAATATCTTTGCAAAGTGTAGACTTTGTTGGCAATATTCTTTGGGACCCAAAAATATTACATTGTGTGGTGGACATCATTTGTACAAGTTGTATCTCTTCTTTTACACCTAAGAGGCCAAGACTTTTTTGCCTATAAAAGGGAAAGCCATTAGTTCATTTTAGACACACCAACAAGACTCGAGTCTTCATTTCTTGTTTCTTACTTTCTTCCTTTATTAAGAGTGTTTTGTATGAGAGTTAAGTATTGGGAAGCACTTGTGTGAACCCTTTATTTGGAGTGATCTTGTGAGGTTATTCTCTTAGGGTATTTGGGATTAATTAGAGTATTTATTCTAATTTTGTACTCTTATTCGTATAGTAAAATTGCTCCTCTCCGCTTGTAGACGTAGGTCACTTTGACCGAACCATGTTAAATCTGTGTCTTCTTTATATGCTTTAATTACCGTTGTTATCAACTTCCATTGTCTTTGTTATTGTCATTATACCATTGTTTGACTAAATTTCGCACTACCCGGGTTCCCGATTCTAACATGTTGTAACAGGGATACTAAGTTGGGATTATTTTCAATAAGTGTTAATTAACTACTCGGTCATTCCCTCTGGGGGTACATGTATTTCATTATTTTCTTAGGATGTTTCATTCAAAATAATTAATATACCATAACCAGATAAGCCGAGCTGAACCATCCTTTAAAACCAAAATAAAAAAGAGGAAATACCAACTTTTATGTGGCTATTAAAGTTTAGCAATTAAAGACAGCAGAGAATTAGATGGATGAACCTAAATACACTCTGATTTCAAGTATTTTCCAATTTCCCTTTCTTCTCAGGGCCCCTTTTCCCTTCCATTGGTTCCCATAACACTGAAATGCTCAGCTTTTTTACCTTGCTGGGCTATACCCACTTTTCCCTTCCTTTGAAGCAAAACATTAGTATTCGACTAATCGTTAAATTAATGAATTAAAAGCTAGGGGTCCAGCTCGTTATATAAGGCCTTTGAATTTTGGGGTTTCCATATGTCCCTCACCCCCAAAACCGCCTATCCTCGCCCACCTTCTTTCCTCTATTATTAGATCTTGAATGTCAAGTAGTAGCTTTTTCTGCATTGGTAGGGTATATATATAAGCTTTTCCCTTGCTGACAAAATGTGCTGTTCAAACTCAATAAGGTTGTGACTTGTGACCTGTTTTTATTTTCTCTCTTCATTTTGGACAAGAGTATACAATGAATAAATAATGAATCTCACATGCATGTGAGGGTGGCAACTGGCAAACCAGTCACTATTTTTTCATTTAATGCTCCATGTATAGACCTTTATTCGCCTCCGGGTGGTTCGGCCGAACCCGCTAACTTTAGTCCAAATTCTGTATTTATTTTAAAAAATTTACTGAATATGTATAAATTGTTCATTGAGAACGCAGTAACATAAACGATCTAGAATCCCGAACCTACAAATTTTAAATTCTGACTCGCCTCTGCCTTTATTAAATGGAAATATAATACCTTGTTTCAACAATCATATGTAAATTTATTAACCTAAAATCTTTCATGTGTATTAAGAGCATAGTCATGATCGACGTAAATTATGGTGTTTGACCAATGAGCCGATGGCGTGCGAATTCTTCCATGCGTTTAGATATTAATTAGAGGTTATGATCCGACCGAGACTGTATATATATATATATATATATATATGTATATATATATATATGTATATATATATATATATATATGCCCATTAATTCAACTACAAAAAATGTTCAAATATGTCCTTGTACTATACGAAATTGAGCACATTTGTCATTTGTTAATACTTTAGCTCAAAAATGCCCTTACCGTCACATAGTTGCTCCATATATGCCCTTAGAGTCGCACAGTTGACGCATATATGCCCTTTTCGAAATGGAATCCACCCAAACTAATTAGCTCTTTCGTAATTGTATTAAAGTGTATTACAAACACTATTTCCTTTTTATTAGGACTTTTTTTTTCTTTACCTTTCTCTTTTCTTTCTTCTTTTTTCTTTTCCTTTTTCTTTCTCCCTTATCCGATTTTCTCCATTGTTGATGTCTTCTCCATTTTCGTCACCAATTTTACTTGACAAAACTCATAAATTCCTGCTAATTTTACTATCACAAACCCCACCACATTCTTTCCCTATTCTCATATTTTCCATCACATTCAACAAGACCAGAACCTCCATTTCCGTCACTAATTTCACGTGATTTTATTCCTAAAAATCAAACCTACACTGCCAAAAGCTTCCCAGCAAAAAGGCTCTTGTTCTTCCGAAAAGAAGGAGATGAAAATTGTCGGAGAAATTATTTCGGTGTTGTTAATTCGGTGAAGGCGGGATTTTATGAGTTTTGTCAAGTGAAATTGGTGACGAAAATTGAGAAGACATCAGCAATGGAGGAAATAGGATAAGGGAGAAAGAAAAAAGAAAAAAAAAAGAGAAGAAAAAAAAAAGAAAGGTAAAGAAAAAAAGTCATAATATAAAGGAAATAATGTTTGTAATACATTTTAATACAATTAACGAAAGAACTAATTAGTTTGGGTGGATTCCGTTTCGAAAAGAGCATATATGGGCCAACTGTGTTACTCTAAGGGCATATATGAACCAACTATGTGACGGTAAGAATATTTTTGAGCTAAAGTATTTACGAAGAGCAGATATACTCAATTTCATATAATACAAGAACATATTTGAATATTTTCCGATTCAAATAATACAATGCTGAAATTTTTTAAAGAACGAATCCATCAGATTTAAAGTTTGGATTCGGCGTACTCTCAACCACACGCTTTGTGTGTGGGGGGGTAGGG